>JAGTTL010000968.1:0-20887 GCA_036851935.1 Coregonus suidteri
GCTGGTTGATGAAGACTTCAACAGCTGGTTGATGAAGACTTCAACAGCTGGTTGATGAAGACTTCAACAGCTGGTTGATGAACTCTTCAACAGCTGGTTGATGAACTCTTCAACAGCTGGTTGATGAACTCTTCAACAGCTGGTTGATGAAGACTTCAACAGCTGGTTGATGAAGACTTCAACAGCTGGTTGATGAAGACTTCAACAGCTGGTTGATGAAGACTTCAACAGCTGGTTGATGAAGACTTCAACAGCTGGTTGATGAACTCTTCAACAGCTGGTTGATGAAGACTTCAACAGCTGGTTGATGAACTCTTCAACAGCTGGTTGATGAAGACTTCAACAGCTGGTTGATGAAGACTTCAACAGCTGGTTGATGAACTCTTCAACAGCTGGTTGATGAAGACTTCAACAGCTGGTTGATGAAGACTTCAACAGCTGGTTGATGAAGACTTCAACAGCTGGTTGATGACCTCTTCAACAGCTGGTTGATGAAGACTTCAACAGCTGGTTGATGAAGACTTCAACAGCTGGTTGATGAAGACTTCAACAGCTGGTTGATGAACTCTTCAACAGCTGGTTGATGAAGACTTCAACAGCTGGTTGATGAACTCTTCCCAGAGTCAGATGAAGCCCTTTATCTACTGACCCAGAGTCAGATGAAGCCCTTTATCTACTGATCTACTGGCCAGAGTCAGATGAAGCCCTTTATCTACTGGCCCAGAGTCAGATGAAGCCCTTTATCTACTGACCCAGAGTCAGATGAAGCCCTTTATCTACTGACCCAGAGTCAGATGAAGCCCTTTATCTACTGACCCAGAGTCAGATGAAGCCCTTTATCTACTGGCCCAGAGTCAGATGAAGCCCTTTATCTCTACTGACCCAGAGTCAGATTATCTACTGACCCTCAGAGAGCCCTACGCTTATCTACTGACCCAGAGTCAGATGGCCCAGATCAGATGGAGCCCTTTATCTACTGACCCAGAGTCAGATGAAGCCCTTTATCTACTGACCCAGAGTCAGATGAAGCCCTTTATCTACTGACCCAGAGTCAGATGAAGCCCTTTATCTACTGGCCCAGAGTCAGATTAACTTGTGTATCAAATGTGTTTGTGTCTGTGTGCAGTTTGAATGTAGGTGCCATCTAGCGTTAGCACAATGACTGGAAGTCTATGGGAACAGCTAGCTTGCTAGTTAGCATTGGCTTGAGAAACTACCTCTTAACTTCCTTCATACTGGACACAGAGACATACAAATGGTATCCAGGAGTTCATCAGATAAAGGGCCTCGTTGGGAAGGAGATAAAGGGCCTCGTTGGGGAAGGAGATAAAGGCCTCGTTGGGGAAGGGAAGGGCCTCGTTTGGGAAGGAGATAAAGGGCCTCGTTGGGGAAGGAGATAAAGGGCCTCGTTGGGGAAGGAGATAAAGGGCCTCGTTTAAAGGGCCTCGGGGAAGGAGATAAAGGGCCTCGTTGGGGAAGGAGATAAAGGGCCTCGTTGGGGAAGGAGATAAAGGGCCTCGTTGGGGAAGGAGATAAAGGGCCTCGTTGGGGAAGGAGATAAAGGGCCTCTCGTTGGGGAAGGAGATAAAGGGCCTCGTTGGGGGAAGGAGATAAAGGGCCTTCGTTGGGGGGGGGAAGGAGATAAAGGGCCTCGTTGGGGAAGGAGATAAAGGGCCTCGTTGGGGAAGGAGATAAAGGACTTCATTGTCAAAATCCTGAACTATCCCTTTAAGGCCAAGTGGCCTTAACCCTAAAATCATGAAATTCCAGGTCTGACTCTCTCTTACACACACACACACACACACACACACACACACACACACACACACACACACACACACACACACACGACTACGTACGCTTATTCAGTGTTATCAATGTTTTCTATGATTGAGTCCTAGTTATTCATGTTTCTATGATGTGCGTAGGTCTTCCCCAGTGTTCCTTTGGAAGTGTGGCGTTAACAGGACTGGCTGTCTGCTGGGGAGGAACAGACTGTTACTTCATATCCCTACTACAGCAGCAGAGTACCGGTACCTTCACCATATCACTACTACAGGGCAGAGTACCGGTACCTTCACCATATCACTACTACAGGGCAGAGTACCGGTACCTTCACCATATCACTACTACAGGGCAGAGTACCGGTACCTTCACCATATCACTACTACAGGGCAGAGTACCGGTACCTTCACTATATCACTACTACAGGGCAGAGTACCGGTACCTTCACCATATCACTACTACAGGGCAGAGTACCGGTACCTTCACCATATCACTACTACAGGGCAGAGTACCGGTACCTTCACCATATCACTACTACAGGGCAGAGTACCGGTACCCTTCACCATATCACTACTACAGGGCAGAGTACCGGTACCTTCACCATATCACTACTACAGGGCAGAGTACCGGTACCTTCACCATATCACTACTACAGGGCAGAGTACCGGTACCTTCACCATATCACTACTACAGCAGGTACCCGGTAACCTTCACCGATATCCTGCTAAACGAGCCAGCAGAGTACCGGTACCTTCACCATATCACTACTACAGGGCAGAGTACCGGTACCTTCACCATATCACTACTACAGCAGCAGAGTACCGGTACCTTCACCATATCACTACTACAGGGCAGAGTACCGGTACCTTCACCATATCACTGCTACAGCACAGAGTACCGGTACCTTCACCATATCACTACTACAGGGCAGAGTACCGGTACCTTCACCATATCACTACTACAGCAGCAGAGTACCGGTACCTTCACCATATCACTACTACAGGGCAGAGTACCGGTACCTTCACCATATCACTACTACAGCAGCAGAGTACCGGTACCTTCACCATATCACTACTACAGGGCAGAGTACCGGTACCTTCACCATATCACTACTACAGGGCAGAGTACCGGTACCTTCACCATATCACTACTACAGGGCAGAGTACCGGTACCTTCACCATATCACTACTACACAGGGCAGAGTACCGGTACCTTCACCATATCACTACTACAGCAGCAGAGTACCGGTACCTTCACTATATCACTACTACAAGGCAGAGTACCGGTACCTTCACCATATCACTACTACAGGGCAGAGTACCGGTACCTTCACCCTATCACTACTACAGGGCAGAGTACCGGTACCTTCACCATATCACTACTACAGGGCAGAGTACCGGTACCTTCACCATATCACTACTACAGCAACAGAGTACCGGTACCTTCACCATATCACTACTACAGCAGCAGAGTACCGGTACCTTCACCATATCACTACTACAGGGCAGAGTACCGGTACCTTCACCATATCACTACTACAGGGCAGAGTACCGGTACCTTCACCATATCACTACTACAGCAGCAGAGTACCGGTACCTTCACCATATCACTACTACAGGGCAGAGTACCGGTACCTTCACCATATCACTACTACAGGGCAGAGTACCGGTACCTTTCACCATATCACTACTACAGGGCAGAGTACCGGTACCTTCACCATATCACTACTACAGGGCAGAGTACCGGTTACCGGTACCTTCACCATATCACTACTACAGCAGCAGAGTACCGGTACCTTCACCATATCACTACTACAGGGCAGAGTACCGGTACCTTCACCATATCACTACTACAGGGCAGAGTACCGGTACCTTCACCATATCACTACTACAGGGCAGAGTACCGGTACCTTCACCATATCACTACTACAGGGCAGAGTACCGGTACCTTCACCATATCACTACTACAGCAGCAGAGTACCGGTACCTTCACTATATCACTACTACAGGGCAGAGTACCGGTACCTTCACCATATCACTACTACAGGGCAGAGTACCGGTACCTTCACCATATCACTACTACAGCAGCAGAGTACCGGTACCTTCACCATATCACTACTACAGGGCAGAGTACCGGTACCTTCACCATATCACTACTACAGCAGCAGAGTACCGGTACCTTCACCATATCCCTACTA
Source organism: Coregonus suidteri (assembly GCA_036851935.1). NCBI lineage: Eukaryota > Metazoa > Chordata > Actinopteri > Salmoniformes > Salmonidae > Coregonus > Coregonus suidteri. Next base: position 3,983 of record JAGTTL010000968.1, read on the forward strand.
CAGGGCAGAGTACCGGTACCTTCACCATATCACTACTACAGCAGCAGAGTACCGGTACCTTCACCATATCACTACTACAGGGCAAAGTACCGGTACGGTATCCTACTCACCATATCACTACTACAGGGCAGAGTACCGGTACCTTCACCATATCACTACTACAGCAACAGAGTACCGGTACCTTCACCATATCACTACTACAGGGCAGAGTACCGGTACCTTCACCATATCACTACTACAGCAGCAGAGTACCGGTACCTTCACCATATCACTACTACAGCAGCAGAGTACCGGTACCTTCACCATATCACTACTACAGGGCAGAGTACCGGTACCTTCACCATATCACTACTACAGGGCAGAGTACCGGTACCTTCACCATATCACTACTACAGGGCAGAGTACCGGTACCTTCACCATATCACTACTACAGGGCAGAGTACCCGGTACCTTCACCATATCACTACTACAGGGCAGAGTACCGGTACCTTCACCATATCACTACTACAGGGCAGAGTACCGGTACCTTCACCATATCACTACTACAGGGCAGAGTACCGGTACCTTCACCATATCACTACTACAGGGCAGAGTACCGGTACCTTCACCATATCACTACTACAGGGCAGAGTACCGGTACCTTCACCATATCACTACTACAGCAGCAGAGTACCGGTACCTTCACCATATCACTACTACAGGGCAGAGTACCGGTACCTTCACCATATCACTACTACAGGGCAGAGTACCGGTACCTTCACCATATCACTACTACAGCAGCAGAGTACCGGTACCTTCACCATATCACTACTACAGGGCAGAGTACCGGTACCTTCACCATATCACTACTACAGCAGCAGAGTACCGGTACCTTCACCATATCACTACTACAGGGCAGAGTACCGGTACCTTCACCATATCACTACTACAGCAACAGAGTACCGGTACCTTCACCATATCACTACTACAGGGCAGAGTACCGGTACCTTCACCATATCACTACTACAGCAGCAGAGTACCGGTACCTTCACCATATCACTACTACAGGGCAGAGTACCGGTACCTTCACCATATCACTACTACAGCAGCAGAGTACCGGTACCTTCACCATATCACTACTACAGGGCAGAGTACCGGTACCTTCACCATATCACTACTACAGCAAACAGAGTACCGGTACCTTCACCATATCACTACTACAGGGCTAGAAGTAATTCCAGCAGGTACCTTCACCATATCAAAAAAGCTATCTACAGGGAACCAGAGTGTTTGGGACCTTCACCATATCACTACTACAGGGCAGAGTACCGGTACCTTCACCATATCACTACTACAGGGCAGAGTACCGTCTGTACCTTCACCATATCACTACTACCGGGCAGAGGTACCGGTGACCTTCACCATATCACTACTACAGGGCAGGGAGTACCGGTACCTTCACCATCATCACTACTACAGGGCAGAGTACCTGGAGGTACCTTCACCATATCACTACTCACACAGGGCAGAGGTAGAGGTACAGAGGTAGAGATATCACTACTACAGGGCAGAGTACCAGTACCTTCACCATATCACTAGAGAGAGAGGGCAGAGTACCGGTACCTTCACCATATCACTACTAGAGAGCAGCAGAGTACCGGTACCTTCACCATATCACTACTACAGCAACAGAGAGTACCGGTAGACTTCACCATATCACTACTACAGGGCAGAGTACCGGTACCTTCACCATATGGACTACTACAGGGCAGAGTAGAGACCGGTACCTTCACCATATCACAGACTACAGGGCAGAGGTAGAGAGGTACCTTCAGAGAGATATCACTACTACAGCAACAGAGTACCGGTACCTTCACCATATCACTACTACAGGGCAGAGAGACACCGGTACCTTCACCATATCACTACTACAGGGCAGAGTACCGGTACCTTACCACCATATCACTACTACAGGGCAGAGTACCGGTACCTTCACCATATCACTACTACAGGGCAGAGAGAGAGACAGAGGTACCTTCACCATATCACTACTACAGGGCAGAGAGTACCGGTACTTTCACCATATCACTACTACAGGTTAGAGTACCGGTATCTTCACCATATCACTACTACAGGGCAGAGTACCGGTACTTTCACCATATCACTACTACAGAGTAGAGAGAGTACCGGTACCTTCACCATATCACTACTACAGGGCAGCGCTACTCTCTCGCTCTCTGTCATAGGAACTGCCCTCCTCCGTTCCTATGACAGTCATAATTCCAGCAGTTAAATACAACAAAACATTATTTATCAAAAAAGCTATCTATTGATATAGTTTTTGAACCATATTGTTTGTTTGGGATAGCTGGACTGGCGTTCTCAATTAGTTGAAAGCACGTGAATGCTCAGAGTTTACAAGTTGTGTTTTCACACACTGACGTGTCATGAACATATAATTACTGTCCCACAGAGATGAGCTCCAGTCTGGCCCCGCCCCCGCTGGCTGCTGATTTGCCGGTTGAAGAGAGGATGGAGCAGATGAGTGCCTGTCTGAGTAAAGAGACATTGGCTGACGGGGAAGGGGGTGTGGTCATGACTTATGACATCATCCAGAGTGTACAAGACGCTGGTGCTGAGCTGTGGTATCTCCCTGGAGGGGCCCTGTGAAGACCTGAAGGTATACAGACACACACTCACAGAGACAGAGGTAGAGAGAGACAGAGGTAGAGAGAGAGACAGAGGTAGAGAGAGAGACAGAGGTAGAGAGAGAGACAGAGGTAGAGAGAGAGACAGAGGTAGAGAGAGAGACAGAGGTAGAGAGAGAGACAGAGGTAGAGAGAGAGACAGAGACAGAGGTAGAGACAGAGACAGAGGTAGAGAGAGACAGAGGTAGAGAGAGAGACAGAGGTAGAGAGAGAGACAGAGGTAGAGAGAGAGACAGAGGTAGAGAGAGAGACAGAGGTAGAGAGAGAGACAGAGGTAGAGAGAGAGACAGAGGTAGAGAGAGAGAGAGAGGTAGAGACAGAGACAGAGGTAGACACATTTATAAACAGAGCTGTGTAGGTGACAGAGAGAGATATAACTTTGTATATCTCTGTGTGGTGGAGTTTGTATGGTGTGTGTATATCTGTGTGTGTGTGTGTATGTCTTTGTGTGTGTGTGTATATGTGTGTGTGTGTATATCTGTGTGTGTGTGTGTATCTCTTTGTGTGTGTGTGTGTGTGTGTGTATCTCTGTGTGTGTGTGTAGGTGGCGTGTTGGCTGTTGGACCCGGGTAGTGAAGAGAGAACTCTAACGAACATGGTCACCTGCTACTGTCCAGTGGATCTACCTCTGCTGGACGGCCACTCACCCACAGCCTCCCCCCGACTGCAAGCAGCCATAGACAGTGTGCTGATACACAGCACCATGAGACACCTCACTACGCTGCTGGAGAAAGACGGAATGATCAGTAAGGAACTTTCTACCTAGTCTGTCTGTCTGTCTGTGGTGTCCTCTCTCTCTCTCTCTCTCTCAATTCAATTCAATTCAATTTAAGGGCTTTATTGGCATGGGAAACGTGTGTTTAACATTGCCAAAGCAAGTGAAGTAGATAGTAAACAAAAGTGAAATAAACAATAAATATTAACAGTGAACATTACACTCAGAAGTTTCAAAAGAATAAAGACATTTCAAATGTCATATTATGTATATATACAGTGTTGTAACAATGTGCAAATAGTTAAAGTACAAATGGGAAAATAAATAAACATAAATATGGGTTGTATTTACAATGGTGTTTGTTCTTCACTGGTTGCCCTTTTCTTGTGGCAACAGGTCACAAATCTTGCAGCTGTGATGGCACACTGTGGTATTTCACCCAATAGATAAGGGAGTTTATCAAAATTGGGTTTGTTTTCGAATTCTTTGTGGATCGCTGTAATCTGAGGGAAATATGTGTCTCTAATATGGTCATACATTTGGCAGGAGGTTAGGAAGTGCAGCTCAGTTTCCACCTCATTTTGTGGGCAGTGTGCACATAGCCTGTCTTCTCTTGAGAGCCAGGTCTGCCTACGGCGGCCTTTCTCAATAGCAAGGCTATGCTCACTGAGTCTGTACATAGTCAAAGCTTTCCTTAAGTTTGGGTCAGTCACACAGTGGTCAGGTATTCTGCCACTGTGTACTCTCTGTTTAGGGCCAAATAGCATTCTAGTTTGCTCTGTTTTTTTGTTTGTTCTTTCCAATGTGTCAAGTAATTCTCTTTTTGTTTTCTCATGATTTGGTTGGGTCTAATTGTGTTGTTGTTGTTGTTGTTGTTGTCCTGGGGCTGTGTGGGGTCTGTTTGTGTTTGTGAACAGAGCCCCAGGACAAGCTTACTTAGGGGACTCTTCTCCAAGTTCATCTCTCTGTAGGTGATGGCTTTGTTATGGAAGGTTTGGGAATCGCTTCCTTTTAAGTGGTTATAGAATTTAACGGCTCTTTTCTGGATTTTGATAATTAGCGGGTATTGGCCTAATTCTGCTCTGCATGCATTATTTGGTGTTTTACGTTGTACACGGAGGATGTTTTTGCAGAATTCTGCATGCAGAGTCTCAATTTGGTGTTTGTCCCATTTTGTGAATTCTTGGTTGGTGAGCGGACCCCAGACCTCAGAACCATAAAGGGCAATGGGTTCTATAACTGATTCAAGTATTTTTAGCCAGATCCTAATTGGTATGTCAAATTGTATGTTCCTTTTGATGGCATAGAAGGCCCTTCTTGCCTTGTCTCTCAGATCGTTCACAGCTTTGTGGAAGTTACCTGTGGCGCTGATGTTTAGGCCGAGGTATGTATAGTTTTTTTTGTGTGCTCTAGGGCAACGGTGTCTAGATGGAATTTGTATTTGTGGTCCTGGCAACTGGACCTTTTTTGGAACACCATTATTTTTTGTCTTACTGAGATTTACTGTCAGGGCCCAGGTCTGACAGAATCTGTGCAGAAGATCTAGGTGCTGCTGTAGGCCCTCCTTGGTTGGTGACAGAAGCACCAGATCGTCAGCAAACAGTAGACATTTGACTTCAGATTCTAGTAGGGTGAGGCCGGGTGCTGCAGACTGTTCTAGTGCCCTCGCCAATTCGTTGATATATATGTTGAAGAGGGTGGGGCTTAAACTGCATCCCTGTCTCACCCCACGGCCCTGTGGAAAGAAATGTGTGTGTGTTTTTTGCCAATTTTAACCGCACACTTGTTGTTTGTGTACATGGATTTTATAATGTCGTATGTTTTTCCCCCAACCCCACTTTCCATCAATTTGTATAGCAGACCCTCATGCCAAATTGAGTCAAAAGCTTTTTTGAAATCAACAAAGCATGAGAAGACTTTGCCTTTGTTTTGGTTTGTTTGTTTGTCAATTAGGGTGTGCAGGGTGAATACGTGGTCTGTCGTACGGTAATTTGGTAAAAAGCCAATTTGACATTTGCTCAGTACATTGTTTTCACTGAGGAAATGAACTAGTCTGCTGTTAATGATAATGCAGAGGATTTTCCCAAGGTTGCTGTTGACGCATATCCCACGGTAGTTATTGGGGTCAAATTTGTCTCCACTTTTGTGGATTGGGGTGATCAGTCCTTGGTTCCAGATGTTGGGGAAGATGCCAGAGCTAAGGATGATGTTAAAGAGTTTAAGTATAGCTAATTGAAATTTTTGTGGTCTGTATATTTTATCATTTCATTGAGGATACCATCAACACCACAGGACTTTTTGGGTTGGAGGGTTTGTATTTTATCCTGTAGTTCATTCAATGTAATTGGAGAATCCAGTGGGTTCTGGTAGTCTTTAATAGTTGATTCTAAGATTTGCATTTGATCATGTATATTTTTTTTGCTGTTTGTTCTCTGTTATAGGGCCAAAAAGATTGGAGAAGTGGTTTACCCATACATCTCCGTTTTGGATAGATAGCTCTTCGTGTTGTTGTTTGTTTAGTGTTTTCCAATTTTCCCAGAAGTGGTTAGAGTCTATGGATTCTTCAATTACATTGAGCTGATTTCTGACATGCTGTTCCTTCTTTTTCCGTAGTGTATATTTCTGTATTGTTTTAGTGATTCACCATAGTGAAGGCGTAGGCTCAGGTTTTCTGGGTCTCTATGTTTTTGGTTGGATAGGTTTCTCAATTTCTTTCTTAGGTTTTTGCATTCTTCATCAAACCATTTATCACTGTTATTACTTTTCTTTGGTTTTCTGTTAGAGATTTTTTGATTTGATAGGGAAGCTGAGAGGTCAAATATACTGTTTAGGTTTTCTACTGCCAAGTTTACACCTTCACTATTACAGTGGAACGTTTTGTCCAGGAAGTTGTCTAGAATGGATTGAATTTGTTGTTTCCTAATTGTTTTTTGGTAGGTTTCAACACTACTTTCCTTCCATCTATAGCATTTCTTAATATTATTCAGTTCTTTTGGCTTTGATGCCTCATGATTGAGTATTGCTCTGTTCAAGTAGACTGTGATTTTGCTGTGGTCTGATAGGGGTGTCAGTGGGCTGACTGTGAACGCTCTGAGAGACTCTGGGTTGAGGTCAGTGATAAAGTAGTCTACAGTACTACTGCCAAGAGATGAGCTATAGGTGTACCTACCATAGGAGTCCCCTCGAAGCCTACCATTGACTATGTACATACCCAGTGTGCGACAGAGCTGCAGGAGTCGTGACCCATTTTTGTTTGGTTATGTTGTCGTAGTTGTGCCTAGGGGGGCATATGGGGGAGGGAATGCTGTCACCTCCAGGTAGGTGTTTGTCCCCCTGTGTGCTGAGGGTGTCAGGTTCTTGTCCAGTTCTGGCATTTTGGTCGCCACAGACTAGTACATGGTCCCTGGGTCTGGAAATTATTGATTTCCCCCTCCAGGATGGAGAAACTGTCTTCATTAAAGTATGGGGATTCTAGTGGGGGGATATAGGTAGCACACAGGAGGACATTTTTTCTCAGTTGAGATAATTTCCTTTGAATTTCTAACCAAATGTAAAATGTTCCTGTTTTGATTAATTTATATAGAGTGAGTTAGGTCTGCTCTATACCAAATTAGCATACCCCCTGAGTCCCTTCCCTGTTTCACACCTGGTAGTTTGGTGGATGGGACTACCAGCTCTCTGTAACCTAGAGGGCAAACCAGTGGGTCCGTCTCCTCTATACCATGTTTTCTTGTAGGATGACAATGTCTGTATTTCCGATTTCTTTGGTGAAGTCCAGATTCCTGCTCTTTAGGCCAAAGGCAGATGACCTCAGGCCTTGGATATTCCAGGATGAAATAGTGAAGGCTTTGTGTTCCATAAAGTGTCTAATGTTGTTGGTTGTGTGGTTTGGCCTCAGGCCAGTAATTGTGAGCAGAGCCTGCTGAGCATCTGGTACATGCCATTGGCTTGGGCTAGTGTAAGAGTGGGGGTTGGGCCTGTTTGCCTGCTCACGGCCTGGGCATATGTGTGACTTTCATGTTGAGGCCCTCTTTGTGGGAGTGGGGGGCTTGGGGTGGGTAGGAGGGGCATAGGTCTGATCTGAGGGGGCCTAAAATGGGTGTGGGCATGGTTGACTTGGGGGGGAGTTAATTGGTTGGGGGGGGTGTAGATGTGGTTGATGGTGCTGTGGTCTGGATGTAGGTCCTCTCTGCGGGGGTCCTCTATGTGTAGGTCCTGGGGGGGGTCCCGCAGGTCTGGGAGAGTGTCTCGCTGGTCTGGGCGGGGTGTCTGTTGATCTGTTGCTCCTGTGTGAGGTGTTGGGTCTGCGGTTGAGGGCGATATCCTTTAGGGTCCGGGCGAAGGTGGGCACTGCTGCCTTGTATAGGTGGACCTGGTCGTAAAGGCTGTTCACGTCTCTCTCTCTCTCTCTCTCTCTCTCTCTCTCTCTCTCTCTCTCTCTCTCTCTCTCTGTCTCTGTCTCTGTCTCTGTCTCTGTCTCTCTCTGTGTAGATGTGTTCTGCAGTGTGGAGATGCGTTCCCATGTGTCTGTCCTCTCTCTCTCTCTCAATTTCAATTTCAATTTTCAATTTAAGGGCTTTATTGGCATGGGAAACGTGTGTTAACATTGCCAAAGCAAGTGAAGTAGATAGTAAACAAAAGTGAAATAAACAATAAATATTAACAGTAAACATTACACTCAGAAGTTTCAAAAGAAAAAAGACATTTCTCTCTCTCTCTCTCTGTCTCTCTCTCTCTCTTCCCTCTCTCTCTCTCTGTCTCTCTCTCTCTCTCTTCTCTCTCTCTCTCTCTCTCTCTCTCTCTCTCTCTCTCTCTCTCTGTCTCTCTCTCTCTCTCTCTCTCTCTCTCTCTCTCTCTCTCTCTCTCTCTCTCTCTCTCTCTCTCTCTCTCTCTCTCTCTCTCTCTCTCTCTCTGTCTCTGTCTCTCTCTGTCTCTCTCTCTCTCTCTCTCTGTCTCTCTCTCTCTCCTCTCTCCCTCTGTCTCTCTCTCTCTCTCTGTCTCTCTCTGTCTCTCTCTGTCTCTGTCTCTGTCTCTCTCTCTGTCTCTCTCTCTGTCTCTCTCTCTCTCTCTCTCTCTCTCTGTCTCTCTCTCTCTCTCTCTCTCTCTCTGTCTCTCTCTCTCTCTCTCTCTCTCTCTCTCTCTGTCTCTCTCTGTCTCTCTCTCTCTCTGTCTCTGTCTCTGTCTCTCTCTCTCTCTGTCTCTCTCTGTCTCTCTCTCTCTCTGTCTCTGTCTCTCTGTCTCTGTCTCTCTCTGTCTCTCTCTCTCTCTCTCTCTCTCTGTCTCTCTCTCTCTCTCTCTGTCTCTGTCTCTGTCTCTGTCTCTCTCTCTCTCTCTGTCTCTCTCTGTGTAGATGTGTTCCGCAGTGTGGAGATGCCTTCCCAGGTGTGCCTGGCTCTGCTAGAGCTGAATGGGGTTGGCTTCAGCTGGGAGGAATGTGACCGGCAGAAACACGTGATGCAGGCCAAGCTGTCAGCTCTGGAGACACAGGCCTACAGACTCGCTGGTCACAACTTCTCTCTCACTAGCACCAAGGATGTGGCCCAGGTAGGGAGGGGGAGGGGGAGGCAGTACTTCCCCATAATCTCCTCGGGACCACCAGACATTTCATATATTTGTTGTAGCCCTGAACTACTGATTTCAAATAGCTAGTCAACTATCATCAAGGTCTTGACTAGGTGGTCTTGACTAGATGGTCTTGACTAGGTGGTCTTGACTAGATGGTCTTGACTAGGTGGTCTTGACTAGGTGGTCTTGACTAGATGGTCTTGACTAGGTGGTCTTGACTAGATGGTCTTGACTAGGTGGTCTTGACTAGGTGGTCTTGACTAGGTGGTCTTGACTAGATGGTCTTGACTAGGTGGTCTTGACTAGGTGGTCTTGACTAGATGGTCTTGACTAGGTGGTCTTGACTAGGTGGTCTTGACTAGGTGGTCTTGACTAGGTGTTCAGGTTACCACAACGTCTCAAGGAGAGTAAGGCTCTGCATCATCATGTCTGTCTGTCTGTTTATTTTACTCTGTCCGTGTGTCCGTGTGTCCGTGTGTCCGTGTGTCCTGTGTGTGTGTGTGTGTGTGTGTGTCCGTGTGTCTGTGTGTGTGTGTGTGTGTGTGTGTGTGTCTGTGTGTCCGTGTGTCCGTGTGTCCGTGTGTGTCCGTGTGTGTGTGTGTGTGTGTGTGTGTGTGTGTGTCCGTGTGTCTGTCCGTGTGTGTGTGTGTGTGTGTGTGTGTGTGTGTGTGTGTGTGTGTGTGTGTGTGTCTGCCAGGTGTTGTTCCTGGAGTTGCATCTGCCTCCTAGCGGTGATATGAGTGGGGGGAGGGGCAAGAAGACCCTGGGGTACAGCAGGAGAGGAACAGGACACGCCCGCTTGGGGAAACAGTTTAGTACCACCAAGGTAACACAGACACACACACTGAAGTTATTGGTCTTGCTCTGTGACATCATATGTGAATAAAAGGTGACCTCATCAGGACATCCTGGAGAAGCTCAGCCCCCTCCACCCGTTGCCGGGGGTGATTCTGGAGTGGAGGAGGATTACAAATGCCTTGACAACGGTGGTGTTTCCCCTGCAGAGAGAGAGACGACATCACCCCCTGATGGTTATGGATAGAATACACCCTGTCTCCCGGACTCACACTGCTACAGGTAACACACCCTGCTACAGGTAAACACACCCTGCTACAGGTAACACACCCTGCTACAGGTAAACACACCCACCCTGCTACAGGTAACACACCCTGCTACAGGTAACACACCCACTGCTACAGGTAACACACCCTGCTACAGGTAACACACCCTGCTACAGGTAACACCCCCTGCTACAGGTAACACACCCTGCTACAGGTAACACACACACACCCTGCTACAGGTAACACTCACACTGCTACAGGTAACACACCCTGCTACAGGTAACACACACCCTGCTACAGGTAACACACCCTGCTACAGGTAACACACCCTGCTACAGGTAACACACCCTGCTACAGGTAACACACCCTGCTACAGGTAACACACCCTGCTACAGGTAACACACACCCTGCTACAGGTAACACACACCCTGCTACAGGTAACACACCCTGCTACAGGTAACACACACCCTGCTACAGGTAACACACACCCTGCTACAGGTAACACACCCCTACAGGTACAGGTAACACACACCCTGCTACAGGTAACACACACCCCACTGCTACAGGTAACACACCCTGCTACAGGTACACACACCCTGCTACAGGTAACACCCTACAGGCACCCCCTGCTACAGGTAACAGGCTACAGGTAACACACACCTGCTACAGGTAAACACACCCTGCTACAGGTAACACACCACTACCCTGCTACAGGTAACACTCACCTGCTACAGGTAACACACACCCTGCTACAGGTAACACACCCTGCTACAGGTAACACACACCCTGCTACAGGTAACACTCACACTGCTACAGGTAACACCCCCTGCTACAGGTAACACACCCTGCTACAGGTAACACCCCCTGCTACAGGTAACACACCCTGCTACAGGTAACACACCCTGCTACAGGTAACACACACAGGTAACCTGCTACAGGTAACACACCCTGCTACAGGTAACACACCCCTGCTACAGGTAACACACACCCTGCTACAGGTAACACAGGTAACACACCCTGCTACAGGTACACACACCCTGCTACAGGTAACACACACCCTGCTACAGGTAACACACACCCTGCTACAGGTAACTCACGCTGCTACAGGTAACACACCCTGCTACAGGTAACACACACCCTGCTACAGGTACAAACACACACCCTGCTACAGGTAACACACACCCTGCTACAGGTAACACACACCCTGCTACAGGTAACACACACCCCTACAGGTAAACACACCCTGCTACAGGTAACACAGGTAACACCCTGCTACAGGTACACACACACACCCTGCTACAGGTAAACACACACCCTGCTACAGGCTACACACACCCTGCTACAGGTAACACACACCCTGCTACAGGTAAACACACACCCTGCTGCTACAGGTAACACACACCCTGCTACACCCTGCTACAGGTAACACACCCTGCTACAGGTAAACACACACCCTGCTACAGGTAACACACCCTGCTACAGGTAACACACCCTGCTACAGGTACAACACACCCTGCTACAGTAACACACACACCTGCTACAGGTAACACACACCCTGCTACAGGTAACACACACCCTGCTACAGGTAACACACACCCTGCTACAGGTAACACACACCCTGCTACAGGTAACACACCCTGCTACAGGTAACACACCCTGCTACAGGTAACACACCCTGCTACAGGTAACACACACCCTGCTACAGGTAACACACACCCTGCTACAGGTAACACACACCTGCTACAGGTAACACACACACCCTGCTACAGGTAACACACCCTGCTACAGGTAACACACCCCCTGCTACAGGTAACACACACCCTGCTACAGGTACCCTGCTACAACACACACCCTGCTACAGGTAACACACCCTGCTACAGGGAACACACCCCCTGCTACAGGTAACACACCCTGCTACAGGTAACACACCCTGCTACAGGTAACACACCCTACAGGTAACACACACTGCTACAGGTAACACACACACCCTGCTACAGGTAACACACCCTGCTACAGGTAACACACCCCCTGCTACAGGTAAACACACCCTGCTACAGGTAACACACAGGTAACACACTGCTACAGGTAACACACACCCTGCTACAGGTAACACACACCCTGCTACAGGTAACACACCCTGCTACAGGTAACACACACCCTGCTACAGGTAACACACCCTGCTACAGGTAACACACACTACAGGTAACCCTGCTACAGGTAACACACACCCTGCTACAGGTAACACACACCCTGCTACAGGTAACACACCCTGCTACAGGTAAACACACCCTGCTACAGGTAACACACCCTGCTACAGGTAACACACACCCTGCTACAGTAAACACACCCTGCTACAGGTAACACACCCTGCTACAGGTAACACACCCTGCTACAGGTAACACACACCCTGCTACAGGTAACACACCCTGCTACAGGGTAACACACACCCTGCTACAGGTAAACACACCCTGCTACAGGTAACACACCCTGCTACAGGTAAACACACCCTGCTACAGGTAACACACACCCTGCTACAGGTAACACACCCTGTCTCCCGGACTCACACTGCTACAGGTAACACACACCCTGCTACAGGTAACACACACCCTGCTACAGGTAACACACACCCTGCTACAGGTAACACACACACTGCTACAGGTAACACACACACCCTGCTACAGGTAAACACACCCTGCTACAGGTACACACACCCTGCTACAGGTAACACCCACACTGCTACAGGTAACTCACACACTGCTACAGGTAACACACACACACTGCTACAGGTAACACACACCCTGCTACAGGTAACACACACCCTGCTACAGGTAACACACCCACACCACCCTGCTACAGGTAACACACACCCTGCTACAGGTAACACACCCTGCTACAGGTAACAACACACACCCTGCTACAGGTAAACACACCCTGCTACAGGTAACACACACCCTGCTACAGGTAACACACCCTGCTACAGGTAACACACCCACCACACCCTGCTACAGGTAACACACCCTGCTACAGGTAACACACCCTGCTACAGGTAACACACCCTGCACAGGTAACACACCCTGCTACAGGTAACACACCCCCTGCTACAGGTAACACACACACCCTGCTACAGGTAACACACACCCTGCTACAGGGAACACACCCTGCTACAGGTAACACACCCTGCTACAGGTAACACACACCCTGCTACAGGTAAACACACTACACCCTGCTACAGGTAACACACACCTGCTACAGGTAACACACCCTGCTACAGGTAACACACACCCTGCTACAGGTAACACACCCTGCTACAGGTAACACACCCTGCTACAGGTAACACACCCTGCTACAGGTAACACACACCCTGCTACAGGTAACACACCCTGCTACAGGTAACACACCCTGCTACAGGTAACACACCCTGCTACAGGTAACACACACCCTGCTACAGGTAACACACACCCTGCTACAGGTAACACTCACACTGCTACAGGTAACACACACCCTGCTACAGGTAACACACCCTGCTACAGGTAACACACACCCTGCTACAGGTAACACACCCTGCTACAGGTAACACTCACACTGCTACAGGTAACACACACCCTGCTACAGGTAACACACACCCTGCTACAGGTAACACACACCCTGCTACAGGTAACACACCCTGCTCACACTGCTACAGGTAAACACACACCCTGCTACAGGTAACACACCCTGCTACAGGTAACACACCCTGCTACAGGTAACACACACCCTGCTACAGGTAACACACACACACTGCTACAGGTAACACACACACCCTGCTACAGGTAACACACACCCTGCTACAGGTAACACACCCTGCTACAGGTACAACACACCCTGCTACAGGTAACACACCCTGCTACAGGTAACACACCCTGCTACAGGTAACACACACCCTGCTACAGGTAACACACACCCTGCTACAGGTAACACACACCCTGCTACAGGTAACACACACCCTGCTACAGGTAACACACACCCTGCTACAGGTAACACACACCCTGCTACAGGTAAACACACCCTGCTACAGGTAACACACACCTGCTACAGGTAACACACACCCTGCTACAGGTAACACACACCCTGCTACAGGTAACACACACCCTGCTACAGGTAACACACACCCTGCTACAGGTAACACACCCTGCTACAGGTAACACACACCCTGCTACAGGTAACACACACACACACCCTGCTACAGGTAACACACACCTGCTACAGGTACACACACCCTGCTACAGGTAACACACCCTGCTACAGGTAACACACACCCTGCTACAGGTAACACACACCCTGCTACAGGTAACACACCCTGCTACACCCTGCTACAGGTAACACACCCTGCTACAGGTAACACACCCCTGCTACAGGTAAACACACCCTGCTACAGGTAACACACCCTGCTACAGGTAACACACCCTGCTACAGGTAACACACACCCTGCTACAGGTAACACACACCCTGCTACAGGTAACACACACCCTGCTACAGGTACAGGTAACACAACTACACACCCTGCTACAGGTAACACACACCCTGCTACAGGTAACACACACCCTGCTACTACACCCTGCTACAGGTAACACACCCTGCTACAGGTAAACACACACCCTGCTACAGGTAACACACACCCTGCTACAGGTAACACACACCCTGCTACAGGTAACACACACCCTGCTACAGGTAACACACACCCTGCTACAGGTAACACACCCTGCTACAGGTAACACCCCCTGCTACAGGTAACACACACCCTGCTACAGGTAACACACCCTGCTACAGGTAACACACACCCTGCTACAGGTAACACACCCTGCTACAGGTAAACACACCCTGCTACAGGGAACACCCTGCTACAGGTAACACACCCTGCTACAGGTAACACCCTGCTACAGGTAACACACCCTGCTACAGGGAACACCCTGCTACAGGTAACACACCCTGCTACAGGGAACACCCGTCTACAGGTAACACACCCTGCTACAGGGAACACCCTGCTACAGGGAACACACCCTGCTACAGGTAACACACCCTGCTACAGGTAACACCCCCTGCTACAGGTAACACCCCCTGCTACAGGTAACACACCCTGCTACAGGTAACACCCCCTGCTACAGGGAACACACCCTGCTACAGGTAACACACCCTGCTACAGGTAACACCCCTGCTACAGGGTAACACACCCTGCTACAGGTAAACACCCCCTGCCTGCTACAGGGAACACCCCCTGCTACAGGTAACACACCCTGCTACAGGTAACACACCCTGCTACAGGTAACACACACCCTGCTACAGGTACACACACCCTGCTACAGGTAACACACCCTGCTACAGGTAACACACACACCCTGCTACAGGTAACACACACCCTGCTACAGGTAAACACCCCTGCTACAGGTAACACCCCCTGCTACAGGTAAACACACCCATCTCAGTCTTATTACCCAAAACCAGTATTAATAAATAAATGGTATTTTCTTAAAAGCACAGACTTTGCTGATAATGATGTGGAATGTGCCTGCTACGGCTGTGATATGTGGTTGTCTCAGCTAGCTATCTGAAGATGAATACACTAACTGTGACTGTGATACAGTGCCTTGTCAAAGTATTCATCCCCCTTGGCGTATTTCCTATTATGTTACATTACAACCTGTAACTTAAATTGATTTTATTTGGATTTCATGTAATGGACATACACAAAATAGTCTGAATTGGTGAAGTGAAACCAAAAAAATGACTTGTTTCAAAAAAGCCATTGCTTAAAAAAATAAATAAGTAAACACGTTTGGTGTTCGCCAAAAGGCATGTGGGAGACTCCCCAAACATATGGAAGACGGTACTCTGGTCAGATGAGACTAAAATTTAGCTTTTTGGCCATGAAGGAAAATGCTATGTCTGGCGCAAACCCAACACCTCTCATCACCCCGAGAACACCATCCCCACAGTGAAGCATGGGGGTGGCAGCATCATGCTGTGGGGATGTTTTTCATCAGCAGGGACTGGGAAACTGGTCAGAATTTAAGGAATGGTGGATGGCGCTAAATACAGGGAAATTATTGAGGGAAACCTGTTTCAGTCTTCCAGAGATTTGAGTCTGGGACGGAGGTTCACCTTCCAGCAGGACAATGACCCTAAGCATACTGCTAAAGCAACACTCGAGTGGTTTAATGGGAAACATTTAAATGTCTTGAAATGGCCTAGTCAAAGCCCAGACCTCAATCCAATTGAGAATCTGTGGTATGACTTAAAGATTGCTGTACACCAGCGGAACCCAACTTGAAGCAAAAATCCCAATGGCTAGATGTGCCAAGCTTATAGAGACATACCCCAAGAGACTTGCAGCTGTAATTCCAGGTTGTAAGGCAACAAAATAGGAAAATGCCAAGGGGGGTGAATACTTTCGCAAGCCACTGTATGTGGTTGTCTGACCTAACTATCTGAAGATGAATGCACTAATGAAAGTCGTTCTGGATAAGAGTGTCTGCTAAATGACTAAAATGTAATGTAATGTAAACACACACACTGATCATTTATACATCAGTCTGCTTGTGTGTGTGTGTGTGTGTGTGTGTGTGTGTGTGTGTGTGTGTGTGTGAGCACAGGCAGAGTGAGCTTCACAGAGCCCAACATCCAGAACGTTCCGAAGGACTTTGAGATCCAGATGGCCTCTGTGGTGGAGGAGAGCCCGCCCTCACAAGATGGCCGCCGGACAGGGTGGGAATAACTATCTATTATACTGTTAAACTATAACTACTAACCCTCACCTTCACAAGATGGCCGCCGGACTGGGTGGGAATAACTATCTATTATACTGTTAAACTATAACTACTAACCCTCACCTTCACAAGATGGC
>JAGTTL010000969.1:0-20884 GCA_036851935.1 Coregonus suidteri
CCCAGAGAGGAAGCAGGTCTTTACTGAGGGCTCAGACAGGAAGCAGGTGTTTACTGAGGGCTCAGACAGGAAGCAGGTCTTTCAGAGGGCTCAGACAGGAAGCAGGTCTTTCAGAGGGCTCAGTCGGAAGCAGGAAGCAGAGGTCTTTACTGAGGGCTCAGACAGGAAGCAGGTCTTTACAGAGGGCTCAGACAGGAAGCAGGTCTTTACAGAGGGCTCAGACAGGAAGCAGGTCTTTACAGAGGGCTCAGACAGGAAGCAGGTCTTTACTGAGGGCTCAGACAGGAAGCAGGTCTTTAATGAGGGATCAGACAGGAAGCAGGTCTTTACTGAGGGCTCAGACAGGAAGCAGGTCTTTACAGAGGGCTCAGACAGGAAGCAGGTCTTTACTGAGGGCTCAGACAGGAAGCAGGTCTTTAATGAGGGATCAGACAGGAAGCAGGTCTTTACTGAGGGCTCAGACAGGACTCCGTAGCAGGTCTTTACTGAGGGCTCAGACAGGAAGCAGGTCTTTACAGAGGGCTCAGACAGGAAGCAGGTCTTTACAGAGGGCTCAGACAGAGGGGAAGCAGGTCTTTACTGAGGGCTCAGAAAGGAAAAAGGTCTTTACTGAGGGCTCAGACAGGAAGCAGGTCTTTACAGAGGGCTCAGACAGGAAGCAGGTCTTTACTGAGGGCTCAGAAAGGAAGCAGGTCTTTAATGAGGGATCAGACAGGAAGCAGGTGTTTACTGAGGGCTCAGACAGGAAGCAGGTCTTTACAGAGGGCTCAGACAGGAAGCAGGTCTTTACAGAGGGTTATTATCATTTCTCTCTTACTCACCTGGTGGTTTAGATACCGTTTATACAGTGCATTCGGACAGTATTCAGACCCCTTGACTTTTCCCACATTTTGTTACGTTACAGCCTTATTCTAAAATGGATTAAAACGTTTTTATTTCTCATACCCCATAATGACAAAGCAAAAACAGGTAAAAAAAATGAAAAACTGAAATATCACTTACTCAGTACAGTAATGCAGCAATCGGTCTTCTGACTTGGCTGGGTCTAGATTTGGAGAGTCTGACACTTCCCCGATCTACAGTCTACTGGGGGGAGTCATCACACTCGATCTGGTTCACCTGAGTTCTGAGCATACCCTGTCTGTAGAATTAGGGTAGGATATAAGGTGTGCTCAGAAGTTCAGTCGGTGGGAGGAGCTGTTGTTCCATTGTGACTTGCTAAGCGTTTTGTTCCGAGAGAGAGAGAGAGTTTGTACCACACTTTGATTACCCGTGTATCCGACCTACTGCGGAGTTGTTTGACTCCCCGAATTGCTTAAGAACTACTTGTCTACCCCAGTGATTACCGTTCTCTGATCCTGTGCCTGTGACCTCGTCTACGACTAAGCCCGCTCCCTTGGGAAAACCTCTGCCTGTCTCTGCCTGGACCGGTTTTGACCACAGTATGATACCCACTACTGACCACGAATTAAGCTATTCCTGTTGTACCACTGTACTACTGAATAAAGCATCGCTATTCTGCGGAGCTGGATCTTACCACTACTGACTAGAACTACATTCACTGGGACATAAGTATTACCACACACTTTACTCAGTACTGGGACGGAGTTATGCTAGCACCTTTGGCAGCGATTACTGGGACGGAGCTCGAGGTCTTCTTGGGTATGACGCTACAAGCTGTTGGAACTACTGACTGTAGTTACTGGAGCTGTTTCTCCCATTCTTCTCTGCTGTAGATCCTCTCAAGCTCTGTCAGGTTGGATGGGGAGCGTCGCTGCACTAGCTATTTTCAGGTCTCTCCAGAGCTGTATGATCTGATACTGGTTTAAGTCCGGGCTCTGTATGCTGGGCCACTCTGACTAGGACATTCAGAGACTGTTGATCCCGAAGCCACTACTCCTAGAATTGTCTTGGCTGTGTGCTTAGGGTGACGTTGTCAGTCTACTTGGAAGGTGAACCTTCGCCCCAGTCTACTGGGACGGAGCTGGTCCTGAGCGCTCTGGAGCGGTTTGTATCAAGGATCTACTCTGTACTTTGCTCCGTTCATCTTTCCCTCGATCCTGACTAGTCTCTGGGACCATGATCCCTGCCGCTGAACTACAGTCACTCCCCACTGCATGATGATTCACCGTAGGGTATGGTGCCAGGTTTCCTCCAGACGTGACGCTTGGCATTCAGGCCAAAGAGTTCAAATATTGCTTTCATCAGACCAGAGAATACTGACTAGAACTACATGGTCTGGGAGAGCTGTATTTAGGTGCACTTTTGGCTAGAACTCAGTAACTGGGACGGAGCTGTCATGTGCCTTTTACTGAGGAGTGGCTTCCGTTTGGCCACTCCGTCTACTGGGACGGAGCTGTATGATACCACACTACTGACTAGAACTACAGTCTACTGGGACGGAGCTGTATGATACCACACTACTGACTAGAACTACAGTCTACTGGGACAGAGCTGTATGATACCACTACACTACTGACTGACTACAACTACAGTCTACTGGGACGGAGCTGTATGATACCACCACACTACTGACTAGAACTACAGTCTACTGGGACGGAGCTGTATGATACCACCACACTACTGACTAGAACTACAGTCTACTGGGACGGAGCTGTATGATACCACCACACTACTGACTAGAACTACAGTCTACTGGGACGGAGCTGTATGATATACCACCACACTACTGACTAGAACTACAGTCTACTGGGACGGAGCTGTATGATACCACCACACTACTGACTAGAACTACAGTCTACTGGGACGGAGCTGTATGATACCACACTACTGACTAGAACTACAGTCTACTGGGACGGAGCTGTATGATACCACACTACTGACTAGAACTACAGTCTACTGGGACGGAGCTGTATGATACCACCACACTACTGACTAGAACTACAGTCTACTGGGACGGAGCTGTATGATACCACCACACTACTGACTAGAACTACAGTCTACTGGGACGGAGGAGCTGTATGATACCACCACACTACTGACTAGAACTACAGTCTACTGGGACGGAGCTGTATGATACCACCACACTACTGACTAGAACTACAGTCTACTGGGACGGAGCTGTATGATACCACACTACTGACTAGAACTACAGTCTACTGGGACGGAGCTGTATGATACCACACACTACTGACTAGAACTACAGTCTACTGGGACGGAGCTGTATGATACCACCACACTACTGACTAGAACTACAGTCTACTGGGACGGAGCTGTATGATACCACCACACTACTGACTAGAACTACAGTCTACTGGGACGGAGCTGTATGATACCACACTACTGACTAGAACTACAGTCTACTGGGACGGAGCTGTATGATACCACACTACTGACTAGAACTACAGTCTACTGGGACGGAGCTGTATGATACCACCACACTACTGACTAGAACTACAGTCTACTGGGACGGAGCTGTATGATACCACCACACTACTGACTAGAACTACAGTCTACTGGGACGGAGCTGTATGATACCACCACACTACTGACTAGAACTACAGTCTACTGGGACGGAGCTGTATGATACCACCACACTACTGACTAGAACTACAGTCTACTGGGACGGAGCTGTATGATACCACCACACTACTGACTAGAACTACAGTCTACTGGGACGGAGCTGTATGATACCACCACACTACTGACTAGAACTACAGTCTACTGGGACGGAGCTGTATGATACCACACACACTACTGACTAGAACTACAGTCTACTGGGACGGAGCTGTATGATACCACACTACTGACTAGAACTACAGTCTACTGGGACGGAGCTGTATGAT
This sequence comes from Coregonus suidteri, assembly GCA_036851935.1. Lineage (NCBI taxonomy): Eukaryota > Metazoa > Chordata > Actinopteri > Salmoniformes > Salmonidae > Coregonus > Coregonus suidteri. The sequence goes on from JAGTTL010000969.1 coordinate 3,807, forward strand.
ACCACCACACTACTGACTAGAACTACAGTCTACTGGGACGGAGCTGTATGATACCACCACACTACTGACTAGAACTACAGTCTACTGGGACGGAGCTGTATGATACCACCACACTACTGACTAGAACTACAGTCTACTGGGACGGAGCTGTATGATACCACACTACTGACTAGAACTACAGTCTACTGGGACGGAGCTGTATGATACCACCACACTACTGACTAGAACTACAGTCTACTGGGACGGAGCTGTATGATACCACACTACTGACTAGAACTACAGTCTACTGGGACGGAGCTGTATGATACCACCACACTACTGACTAGAACTACAGTCTACTGGGACGGAGCTGTATGATACCACACTACTGACTAGAACTACAGTCTAACTACAACGATAATTACTGACTTTAACACACAACACACAGGACATTTTCTGAAAGTTGAAGTTAATTTACTGCATTTCTTTACAATTAAAAAACGTTCAAATGCTATTTGGAGAACCGCAAAAACAAGCAAAAATGACCCCAACCATGATCACTTTGGAAGCTGTAGGTTCAATCACCTCAGTCCATCTACTAACACATATCCTATTAGCTATACAATTGTTTAGCTATACCCCATGAATGGGGAGAAATATGAGACATGATTCACACTGACACATAGCATCACAGATGAAACAAAAACCTAGGACATTTATAGGACTGTATTGTTTGCATTTTGATTGTATTTTAATTTGGGCCTATAGGGAAGATAGGTTCTGTGGAGATGTTCATATTGAAACATACAGTGGTTGTATTTTAATGTAGGCCTATAGGGAAGATAGGTCCTGTGGAGATGTTCATATTGAAACATACAGTGGTTGTATTTTAATATAGGCCTATAGGGAAGATAGGTCCTGTTGAGATGTTCATATTGAAACATACAGTGGTTGTATTTTAATGTAGGCTGTTAGATTCTAGCTTGAAATATACCTATTCATGTTACCATACTAGAACTTATTGATTACTTTACATGTATAAGGAATGTATATGTTGGGGTCAATGGAGGGTGGGTAAGAACTAGGTGTATGGAAAGTTACTGAGTGAGGAAGGGGGAGTGCAGAAAGTTTACATTCTGTCAAAACATGGTATTATTAAATCTCATGGCTCCTAAGGAGGGAGGCAAAGGGCAACAGTCTGGTTTCAGTCACCGATAAGGGAGGACAGCCGTGGATTAGGGAGGAGGGAGGAATTCGGCCCGAGGTCAGGTCAGATGGTTTCAGTCACCGATAAGGGAGGACAGCCGTTATTAGGGAGGAGGGAGCTTAGGATTCGGCCCGAGGTCAGGTCAGATGACGTGAGAAGGAACAGTCCCGTTACACACAAAGGTTCTAGCAGGAGGCGGGGATGTATGACTACACTAGTGAGAGGAACCAATTAAGTTCCTGCCTAGCAACAGAGATGTATTGGCTGTCTAGATGTGCAAGGAGGTGTGTAAACATGTCTTTGTCTTTGCAGCTCTTTGACCCAGTGGGGGAATAAACTTGGTTTGAGCTTTTTCCTAGTCGTCCGTTTGAGTTTTTACTCTGTTTGTCAGAACATAACAGTTGGCGTTCACCACGATTTACAGTCAAACTAGAGAGTCTGAATCAGTCAAACAGGAGCCAGCACCAAAAACAAGGCAGGCCCAGTTAGGCCCAGTTAGGCCCAGTTAGGCCCAGTTAGGCCCAGTTAGGCCCAGTTCCTACACCTGTTATCACTCATTCTGACATCTTGGGGAGATGAGGGTCGTAGGCTGAAGCAATTATAGGATACGGACCTAGAAAGACTGAGTTTATTCAGTAGGCTCATTGTGTAACGACCGGTCGTAAATATATGGTTTAGGGTAGGTTTCGTAAGGATAGGTCCCTAGTGGAGCTGGTTCTCTGTGAAAGTCCCAGCCGCGGTGGCCGTAAGGCCTTAGAGTGTGTATAGATAAATTGTCATGCTTGTGTACTAGTAAGATAGGTTGTAGAGAGTTTATAGATAAATTGTCATGCTTGTGTACTAGTACGATAGGTTGTAGAGTGTTTATAGATAAATTGTCATGCTTGTGTACTAGTACGATAGGTTGTAGAGTGTGTATAGATAAATTGTCATGCTTGTGTACTAGTACGAGGTTTGTTGTGAGAGTGTGTATAGATAAATTGTCATGCTTGTGTACTAGTACGATAGGTTGGAGAGTGTGTATAGATAAATTGTCATGCTTGTGTTAGCACTAGTACGATAGGTTGGTTTAGAGTGTGTATAGATAAATTGTCATGCTTGTGTACTAGTACGATAGGTTTGTAGGGTGTGTATAGATAAATTGTCATGCTTGTGTACTAGTACGATAGGTTGTAGAGTGTTTATAGATAAATTGTCATGCTTGTGTACTAGTACGATAGGTTGGAGAGTGTGTATAGATAAATTGTCATGCTTGTGTACTAGTACGATAGGTTGTAGAGTGTGTATAGATAAATTGTCATGCTTGTGTACTAGTACGATAGGTTGTAGAGTGTGTATAGATAAATTGTCATGCTTGTGTACTAGTACGATAGGTTGTAGGGTGTGTATAGATATAAAATTGTCATGCTTGTGTACTAGTACGATAGGTTGTAGAGTGTGTATATATAAATTGTCATGCTTGTGTACTAGTACGATAGGTTGTAGAGTGTGTATAGATAAACTGTCATGCTTGTGTACTAGTACGATAGGTTGTAGAGTGTGTATAGATAAATTGTCATGCTTGTGTACTAGTACGATAGGTTTGTAGAGTGTGGTTATAGATAAATTGTCATGCTTGTGTACTAGTACGATAGGTTGTAGAGTGTGTATAGATAAATTGTCATGCTTGTGTACTAGTACGATAGGTTGTAGAGTGTGTATAGATAAATTGTCATGCTTGTGTACTAGTACGATAGGTTGTAGAGTGTGTATAGATAAATTGTCATGCTTGTGTACTAGTACGATAGGTTTTGTAGAGCGTGTATAGATAAATTGTCATGCTTGTGTACTAGTACGATAGGTTGTAGAGCGTGTATAGATAAATTGTCATGCTTGTGTACTAGTACGATAGGTTGTAGAGTGTGTATAGATAAACTGTCATGCTTGTGTACTAGTACGATAGGTTGTAGAGTGTTTTATAGATAAATTGTCATGCTTGTGTACTAGTACGATAGGTTGTAGAGTGTGTATAGATAAATTGTCATGCTTGTGTACTAGTACGATAGGTTGTAGAGTGTGTATAGATAAATTGTCATGCTTGTGTACTAGTACGATAGGTTGTAGAGAAGTAGTTCATGTAGAAGGACAAAGGAAGGATATCTGAGGATTTCAGTGTTCTGGATTTCAGTGTTCTGGATTTCAGTGTTCTGGATTTCAGTTTTCTGGATTTCTGTGTTCTGGATTTCTGTGTTCTGGATTTCTGTGTTCTGGATTTCAGTGTTCTGGATTTCTGTGTTCTGGATTTCTGTGTTCTGGATTTCTGTGTTCTGGATTTCTGTGTTCTGGATTTCAGTGTTCTGGATTTCAGTGTTCTGGATTTCTGTGTTCTGGATTTCTGTGCTTAAAGATGAAACATTGTCAGTGAGTGGGAAGGTGGATGGTGATAAAAGGTTGCCTAAAGGTTCTGGAGGAGAGCCTCATCCATGGTTAGAAAAGCAAAAAGATATTTGAACGTTGTTTGAACATGATTGGAGTGTGTTCTCAGCAGCAATAAGGAGAGAGGTTGGTTTACGCCCTGTTGGGGCGGGGAACCGTGACAGATTACAGGGAAATAGGAAGACAACTGTGAATAATTTTGGTAATGTGTGCTGTCAACAACAGTGATATTTGAAGCGAGACACCAGTACAAGACATCAGGTCTCCTGTATTCTACAGTAGTAAACTGACAGACGCTTCAGTATTGGTCCTAATACAAGGTATCAGGTGCCATGACCAATTAAAAGACACAGATACCATAACTACTCTCTGGGGAGGTGGGTATCACTACCTTGGAACGTTGTTAATAGAGGGCGTGTTTTAATAGAGGGCGTGTTTTAGTAGAGGGCGTGTTTTAATAGAGGGCGTGTTTTAGTAGAGGGCGTGTTTTAATAGAGGGCGTGTTTTAATAGAGGGCGTGTTTTAGTAGAGGGCGTGTTTTAATAGAGGGCGTGTTTTAATAGAGGGCGTGTTTTAGAGAATAGAGGGCGTGTTTTCTAAGGGTGTGTTTTAGTAGGGCGTGTTTTAGTAGAGGGCGTGCGAGGGCGTGTTTTAATAGAGGGCGTGTTTTAATAGAGGGCGTGTTTTAGTAGAGGGCGTGTTTTAGTAGAGGGCGTGTTTTAGTAGAGGGCGTGTTTTAGTAGAGGGCGTGTTTTAATAGAGGGCGTTTTAATAGCGTGGGGTTTTTAGTAGAGGGCGTGTTTTTAGTAGAGGGCGTGTTTTAATAGAGGGCGTGTTTTAATAGAGGGCGTGTTTTAATAGAGGGCGTGTTTTAATAGAGGGCGTGTTTTAGTAGAGGGCGTGTTTTAATAGAGGGCGTGTTTTAGAGCCGTGAGGGAGGAAATCTAGACCCCCTAGAAACCGTCGAGAGGCGCAGAAATAACCACCATTGAAATGGCATGGTGGTTTCTGACACTCCCGTAAAAGAGGGAACAGAAGACGAAGACAGTAGCAAAGCCATGGAAGCACTAAAAGAAGAGCACAAGCATTCTACCAATTCGGCTTGAATATGGGAACATTTTTGCAAACTGTAAAATCCGTTCTGCTGACGGAAAATTCTAATCTAATAAAGATTCAGAAATACTATTGTGAGTTGGCACAATCGAGAGTGGAATCTAAAATCAAAAGCGTTTTGAAATGTCAGCATTGGAATCAATGGGAGAAAAGCAGGAACTGATGGAACTAAAAAATAGTATAGATGGTACTGAAAACATCTTGAAAGTGGATCTGGGTATGTGAGTAGGCCTTGATAGAATTTGTAGTGCAGGAGGTCTGCTTTGATGGCAGGAGGCCTTTGGAAACCTGAAATTAGGCCTTGAAAACGGCTGAACTGTGGGGGTAGTGGAACAACATGTTCACTGGGATGAGATAGTGCAGGAGGCCTTGAGAGTGGAATCTAATGGGATGAAATAGTGCAGGAGGCCTTGAGAGTGGAATCTAATGGGATGAAATAGTGCAGGAGGCCTTGAGAGTGGAATCTAATGGGATGAAATAGTGCAGGAGGCCTTGAGAGTGGAATCTAATTCCGCTCACTTCACAGCCGTGCGTGTGGTTAATACAGCCACAGTGAACTCTCTTGAAGGCAGCGGGACAGGAAAACATCACACAGGGCTGGCTGGCCTCCATACGGTCGATTGTGGTTCGGCGAGAGGACGGTTTCTATGTTGGGGGCGATGTAGGAGGCCACGTCTCACACAACTTTTCTAATAGATACCGGCGCTCAGACATCATTGATTCCTTACGATGAGAAATTGGCTAAATCAGCGACAGGAAAAAGTATTACATTTAGCGGGGTAACAGGGGCAGAATGGAAATCGATAAGACTACTACCCATGTCTCTGACCATAGGACTAGTAACAATACTCTGATCATTTTACATGGCGACGGGTGTGGAACCAATTTTGGGGTTGGATAATCTGTGGGAATGGATTCAAAAAGGTAACAAGTTAAAATTGGCACGGCCAAACAGGGAGGAGGGGTCACAAGAAATCAGTGTGGAGTTAATATTGTGAGTAATTGTTTGTAGAGTTTTGAAAAAGCAATTCTGTCAAGCGACAGCATTGGGGTTAACAAACCTAAAATGACCTTTTAAAATGTTGAACATCCAATGGAGATTGGTAATAGTATATGCAGTAACCGCGGGGATGGATTAAAACACAAACGATTAAAGAGTGGAGGGAGGACAGTGGACTCCCGGTGAACAGAAGTTATCATGTTTTGTTTTGTCTGTAATTAAACCTTTAGTGTTGCTGATTAAGATGTAGCATAGTGAATACTAATGAAATGTTCATTTTCTCCTCTAGGAGAGGATGGGTTGGCCCTATCTCCCTCTTTGAAATGTTTCCCCAGGCTGTTGTCTTGGGAGAGCAGTTAGTGAAATGTTATAAAGTATAAAGGTACCCGGATCCAGCCGTAAAGGGAGCTCCCAATTAAGTAAGGTCTGGCCATTTGATTGTTTTGGCCCTAGGTTTTACTACGGCCCTGTCCTGCACCACTTCTACCTGAGACCTGAGTCCGAGCCAGCAACCTGCGTACGGGCGGCAGGAGTGCGGCATGAGTCCTGAGACCGTGCATGTGGAGTGAGCATGGAGAGCGATCACGTCCAAACTCCTCTCATGCTGCTGGTGCACTGGTTGGAGAATGGACTGTACACAATAGTGGTGGAGGCTCAGGTGAGACATTCGTTTGCTTGGGAAAATCAGATTATTCCCCAGATATTGAAATCGGGACATTATCAAGGGCCATCCACTTTGACAGGCATTAGTTACATGTGTGCCATTGTGAGGATGAACTGTAAAGCTATCTGAAGAAGGAAATTCAGAGACGCCAGAAGAATTAGTGCCGGGAAGGAGGGGGGTGGTCAACTGTGCCCGTAATTGATTTAGGGTTGATTGTGGGGGTCTGCACACTGGGAAATGTATAGTAATTTAGACATTTTTTTTATTGAGATACCGATCTGTCATGAACATGCCACTCGCAACAGTGTAAGACAGGCATCAACGGTGGCCGTGATGAGAATAGTAAGGATAGGTCCTGAGTGGGGGTTAGATGATAGTAAGGATAGGTCCTGAGTGGGGGTGATGAGTATAGTAAGGATAGGTCCTGAGTGGGGGTGATGAGATATAGGGAGGATAGGTCCTGAGTGGGGGTGATGGTATAGTAAGGATAGGTCCTGAGTGGGGGTGATGAGTATAGTTAATGCTGTTAATATAAGTAGTACATACTGTATGCCTTCGGAAAGTATTTAGACCCTTTGACTTTTTCCACATTTTGTTACGTTACAGCCTTATTCTAAAATGGATTAAATAAATACAAATCCTCATCAATCTACACACAATACCCCATAATGGCAAAGTGAAAACAGGTTTTTAGACATTTTTGCAAATTTATTAAAAATAAAAACAGAAATACCTTATTTTACATAAGTATTCAGACCCTTTGCTATGAGACTCGAAATTGAGCTCAGGTGCATCCTGTTTCCATTGATCATCCTTGAGATGTTTCTACAACTTGAGTTGTCCACCTGTGGTAAATGTAATTGATTGGACATGATTTGGAAAGGCACACACCTGTCCATATAAGGTCTCACAGTTGACAGTGCATGTCAGAGCAAAAACCAAGCCATGAGGTCGAAGGAATTGTCCGTAGAGCTCAGAGAAAAGATTGTGTCGAGGCACAGATCTGGGGAAGGATACCAAAAGATGTCTGCAGCATTTGTATTTGTATTTATTATGGATCCCCATTAGCTGCTGCCAAGGCATTGAAGGTCCCCAAGAACACAGTGGCCTCCATCATTCTTAAATGGAAGAAGATTGGAACCAAGAAGACTCTTCCTAGAGCTGGCCGCCCGGTCAAAGAACCCAATGGTCGCTCTGACAGAGCTCTAGAGTTCCTCTGTGGAGATGGGAGAACCTTCCAGAAGGACAACCATCTCTGCAGCACTCCACCAATCAGGCCTTTATGGTAGATTGGCCAGACGGAAGCCACTCCTCAGTAAAAGGCACATGACAGCCCGCTTGGAGTTTGCCAAAAGGCACCTAAAGGACTCTCAGACCATGAGAAACAAGATTCTCTGGTCTGATGAAACCAAGATTGAACTCTTTGGCCTGAATGCCAAGCATCACGTCTGCAGGAAACCTGGCACCATCCCTACGGTGAAGCATGGTGGTGGCAGCATCATGCTGTGGGGATGTTTTTCAACGGCAGGGACTGGGAGACTAGTCAGGATCGAGGCAAAGATGACTGGAGGAAAGTACAGAGAGATGAAACCTGCTCCAGAGCGCTCAGGACCTCAGACTGGGGCGAAGGTTCACCTTCCAACAGGACAACGACCCTAAACACACAGCCAAGACAACACAGGAGTAGCTTCGGGACAAGTCTCTGAATGTCCTTGAGTGGCCCAGCCAGAGCCTGTACATGAACCCAATCGAACATCTCTGGACAGAATCAATTTTAGAATAAGGCTGTAACCTAACAAAATGTGGAAAAAGTCAAGAGGCCTGAATACTTTCCGAAGGCGCTGTATATTTCCCCGTCTGGAAATGAACATTCTGCCAGTTGGTGTCTGCTAAGTTGAGAGAGAGAGAATGCTGCCCTCAAGCTGTGAGGAGAGCACAAAGTGGTTTCTGAAACTAATTCAATATTTGTAAGAATCCATTGAGTCTAGGGAGGGTTTCCTCCCAGCAAACCTTATCTTTTCGTGTCCTACAAGAGGGAGGGTATCAGAGAATCCATTAGATGGCAGCTTGGGCTAACCATGATGGGGACATTGGGTTAGGGTTAGGGTTAGGGTTAGGGTTAGGGTTAGGGTTAGGGTTAGGGTTAGGGTTAGGGGTTAGGGTTAGGGTTAGAGGGAGGGTAGGGTTAGAGCTTAGCTAACCATGATGGGGACATTGGGTTAGGGTTAGGGTTAGGGTTAGGGTTAGGGTTAGGGTTAGGGGTAGGGGTAGGGTTAGGTTTAGGGTTAGGGTTTAGGGTTAGGGGGTTAGGGTTAGGGTTAGGGTTAGGGTTAGGGTTAACCATGATGGGGACATTGGGTTAGGGTTAGGGTTAGGGTTAGGGTTAGGGTTAGGGTTAGGGGTAGGGTTAGGGTTAGGGTTAGGGTTAGGGGTAGGGTTAGGGTTAGGGTTAGGGAGGGTAGGGGTAGAGCTTGGGCTAACCATGATAGGGTTAGGGTTAGGGTAGGTTAGGGTTAGGGTTAGGGTTAGGGTTAGGGAGAGGTATCAGAGAGCTTGGGCTAACCATGATGGGGACATTGGGTTAGGTTAGGGTTAGGGTTAGGGTTAGGGTTAGAGGGAGGGTATCAGAGAGCTTGGGCTAACCATGATGGGGACATTGGGTTAGGGTTAGGGTTAGGGTTAGGGTTAGGGTTAGGGGGGGTTAGGGTTAGGGTTAGGGTTAGGGTTAGGGTTAGGGTTTAGGGGGAGGGTTAGGGTTAGGGTTAGGGTTAGGGTTAGGGTTAGGGTTAGAGGGAGGGTATCAGAGAGCTTGGGCTAACCATGATGGGGACATTGATAGTACGGGCTTTGTTTTACCATGACATCAGACTCCTAATGTTAAAACGCATCAATACATATGGCTTTCTGGATGATACAGTCCAACTAATTACTTACAAGGCTCGCTTTGACACCCCAGGATGAGGATGAAGAAGACTGGGTAGAAGTGAGGGGGATATCCAACAGGGAACTCATTTTCATAGGAGCCCAGTGAAGATCTAGCACCCCATTGGCATAGAACAGAACGGATGGACGGTCCTGGCCCCAATCTCATTCTCATCAAGGGAGGTGTGAAATTATTAAACATGTATTCTCTCTCTTCACTGTTCAAGTCAATATGTTTTCTAGGTGGCATGGAACATGTGAGTGATCATTGTTCCAGATGAGGGATTGTTGGAAACGGACTAATTGACTTGAGCACGTTTTGAGTATGTTTATAACTATATAAGTGGCCTAGCAGTAGTGATTGATGTGTTATGGATTAGATGGAATGATCTAGGTGGAAATGTATTTGAGGCTGGAGGCAAAGTACACAGGGGGCCCTGTGTCTGAGACAGAAGGTTTCCATAAGGGTGTTAGTTGCAGATTCTGGCAGGACCAATATCAGTGCATTCTATGGAGTCCCAAAAACCAAAGCATTAACGGGAATTGGGAAAGATGAACGCACACAAAGGTTCTAGCAGGAGGCGGGGCCATGACTACACCAGTGAGAGGAACCAATTAAGTTCCTGACTAGCAACAGAGATGTATTGGCTGTCTAGATGGGCAAGGAGTTGACTCTTCCTGGTAGGAGGTTATAAATATATGTGCTTGTGTAAACATGTCATTTGTCTTTGCAGCTGTTTGACCCAGTGGGGGAATAATCTTGGTTTGAGCATTTTGCTAGTTGTCCATTTGAGTTTTTACTCTGTTTGTCAGAACCTAACAAGGCCTATAGGGAAAATAGGCCATGTGGAGATGTTCATATTGAAACATACAGTGGTTGTATTTTAATGTAGGCCTATAGGGAAGATGGGTCCTGTGGAGATGTTCATATTGAAACATACAGTGGTTGTATTTTAATGTAGGCCTATAGGGAAGATAGGTCCTGTGGAGATGTTCATATTGAAACATACAGTGGTTGTATTTTAATGTAGGCCTATAGGGAAGATAGGTCCTGTGGAGATGTTCATATTGTATTTTTACAGTGGTTGTATTTTATTGTAGGATCCCCATTAGGTCCTGAGATGTTCATATTGTACTTTTTGTATGGGTTTATTAAGGATCCCCATTAGTTCCTGCCAAGGCAGCAGCTACTCTTCCTGGGGTTTATTATGGATCCCCATTAGTTCCTGCCAAGGCAGCAGCTACTCTTCCTGGGGTTTATTATGGATCCCCATTAGTTCCTGCCAAGGCAGCAGCTACTCTTCCTGGGGTTTATTATGGATCCCCATTAGTTCCTGCCAAGGCAGCAGCTACTCTTCCTGGGGTTTATTATGGATCCCCATTAGTTCCTGCCAAGGCAGCAGCTACTCTTCCTGGGGTTTATTATGGATCCCCATTAGTTCCTGCCAAGGCAGCAGCTACTCTTCCTGGGGTTTATTATGGATCCCCATTAGTTCCTGCCAAGGCAGCAGCTACTCTTCCTGGGGTCCAGCAACATTAAGGCAGTTATATACAATTAAAAATATTAGATGACATTATACTTCATAACACTTTTCACAACACAGTTAGTGTGTTCCCTCAGGCCACTACTCTACTATCACATATCTACAATACAAAATCCATGTGTACGTGTGTGTAGAGTGCATGTCTTCTCCCTTGTATGTGTGTCTGTGTCTGTGTGTGTGTGTGTGTCTCTTCACAGCCCCCGCTGTTCCATAAGGTGTAGGCCTATTTTGATCTGTTTTTTAAATCTTATTCTACTGCTTGCATCATATTAAAACATACAGTGCCTTCAGAACTACATACAAACTAATTAAAAATGAAAATCTGAAATGTCTTGAGTCAATAAGTATTCAACCACTTTGTTATGGCAAGCCTAAATAAGTTCAGGAGTAAAAAATGTGCTTAACAAGTCACATAATATGTTGCATGGACTCACTCTGTGTGCAATAACAGTGTTTAACATGATTTTTGAATGACTACCTCATCTCTGTACTCCACACATACAATTATCTGTAAGGTCCCTCAGTCGAACACAGATTTAACCACAAAGACCAGGGAGGTTTTCCAGTGCCTCGCAAAGAAGGGCACCTATTGGTAGATGGGTACAAATAAAAAAAAGCAGGCATTGAATATCCCTTTGAGCATGGTGAAGTTATTAATTACACTTTGGATGGGGCATCAATACATCCAGTCACTACAAAGATACAGGCGTCCTTCCTACCTCAGTTGCGAAAGAGGAAGGAAACCGCTAAGGGATTTCACCATGAGGCTAATGGTGACTTTAAAACAGTTACAGAGTTTAATGGGAGAAAACTGAGGATGGATCAACAACATTGTAGTTACTCCACAATACTAACCTAAATGACAGAGTGAAAAGAAGGAAGCCTGTCTAGATTAAAAATATTCCAAAGATGCATCCTGTTTGCAATAAGGCACTAAAATAAAACTGCAAAAAATATGGCAAAGAAATTAACTTTATGTCCTGAATACAAAGCGTTATGTTTGGGGCAAATCCAACACATCACATCACTGAGTACCACTCTTCATATTTCCAAGCATGGTGGTGGCTGCATCATGTTATGGGTATGCTTGTCACCGGCAAGGACTAGGGAGGGTTTTTAGGATAAAAAGAAACAGAATAGAGCCAAGCACAGACAAAATCCTAGAGGAAAACCAGGCTGTCTGCTTTCCAATAGACTCTGAGAGACAAATTCACCTTTCAGCAGGACAATATTCTTGTTTACAAGACTGCTTTCCAATGAATGTTCCTAAGTGAGGCTAGTTACAGTTCCAACTTCAAATCGGCTTGAAAATCAATCTGGCAATAGACACTGGGAGACTTGAAAATGGCTGTCCAATAGCAATGATCAACAACAAACTTGACAGAGCTTAAAGATTTTTTTTAGAATAATGTGTAAATATTGTACAATCCAGGTGTGCAAATCTCTTGCAGACTTACCCAGAAAGACTCACAGCTGTAATCGCTGCCAAAGGTGATTCTAACATGTTTTGACTCAGGGGTATGAATACTTATGTAAATTATATATTTATGTATTTCATTTTCAATAAATTAGCAAAGATGTCTAAAAACATGTTTTCACTTGGTCATTATGAGCTATTGTGTGTAGATGGGTGAGAAAAAAATATATTGAATCAATTTTGAACTCAGGCTGTAACAACAAAATGTGGAATAAGTCAAGGAGTATGAATACTTTCTGAAGACACTGTATCTTCTTTTTTTGAAGTCCTAACTTGTTTGATAACATTAGTACAGATTTTCTCAGGGGACCCCACATAGGACCCCGAACCCACGTTTGGGAACCACTGTGCTAACCTCTGTCTCCTCTGCTTCCCCCAGCATGCATTGCAGCCTGCCTCAGCCTCACCACTGTGCTAACCTCTGTCTCCTCTGCTTCCCCCAGCATGCATTGCAGCCTGCCTCAGCCTCACCACTGTGCTAACCTCTGTCTCCTCTGCTTCCCCCAGCATGCATTGCAGCCTGCCTCAGCCTCACCACTGTGCTAACCTCTGTCTCCTCTGCTTCCCCCTGCATGCATTGCAGCCTGCCTCAGCCTCACCACTGTGCTAACCTCTGTCTCTCCTCTGCTTGCCTCAGCCTCAGCACTGTGCATTGCCTCTGCCTGCATTGCAGCCTGCCTCAGCCTCACCACTGTGCTAACCTCTGTCTCCTCTGCTTCCCCCAGCATGCATTGCAGCCTGCCTCAGCCTCACCACTGAGCGCCACACCACTGTCTGTCTCTTTAGCCTACTCTCTGTAAAGCAACGTTATTAGGAGAACTTAATAGCTTATTTCTTCTCCTGCTGAGCTAGTCTCCATTTAACGTTAGCTTTTTACTTCATCCTTCTAGCTGGCTAAGTAATACTAGCCAGAGCCCTTCAACGTTACTGCGATAGAAGTCTCTGCCGGCAGCTAGCCACCTGACTAGCGATTAACACCGGTAACCGGAATCCCAGGACTGTCCCAGGTCCACTCTTCACATTTACCGAAAAAAAATTATGACAAGACCTGGGAGATAACATTTTCCCTCAAAGTCGCACTAATGCAATTCCATAAGATACACAACATTCGCAGCAGCAGATTGGCAGAAAATAAAATAACACGTTTTCCAAACAGGTTGTCATGGAAACCTTTAGCCAAACAGGTTGTCATGGAAACTTTTAGCATAGTGTATTTACTTCATACAAAGTCGCCATAAATTCAAAGCATAATTGACACTGCCGGATCGCACAAGAGACCCATTTACATTTACATTTTAGACCCGAATGCAGTTTAGAGTTCTCATCAGAATTGAAAATGTGATCCCGGTCCGATCCAAGCCTGGTGAAATGAAGCCCGAGACCAGGCCTGGTCCGACATCACAGAAATTAAATGATCCCGAACCCGAAAAAAAGCAAGATTTCTATAAAACTGTGGGCTATATTGATTTAAACTGGAGATGAGAACTACGGGGCGAAGGCTGGCGGCCGAGTGAGGAGACGAGGAAACAGCAACTGGGCCTAGAACAGTGCAGAGAGGAAAACTCACCTTAGTTACGATCAACTGAATGATGAACATATTGGAATAAATTAGGTTAACACAATTGAAGGCATGTCTCAAAATCTGGCTTATACGGAAACTCCCAAAGTCATATCCAACTGTACTAATTTAAAGTAATAGCCGTGTGTGGCCACCTAGATGATATTTTCAGCACCGTTTTGATTGGGACAGCTTCATAGAGCTGCTTTGAGACAAATCAATGTCAGATTTTTTGTTTTTGCCGAATCGCCCTTTGTATATTTGGTAACAATTAGGCTGGAGAAGCGTTAGCTAAGTTGAAGTGAGTGCTAATGATCATCTTTATTCTAGTTTGCTCATATATTAGCAGATCAGAACATTTTTGCCAGCATGTTATACAAGTGGATTTGGGTCTTTGGCCTGGCCTACCCGCAACCAAAAGCCTGTGACTTGTCTGATAATCAATCAATGTGATTTTGTTTCACTGAACCTCTTATCTGTATATTTGGTAATTGATCTCTGGCTGGACAAGTGGAAGTGGTAGTTCATTTATTCGTTTGCTCATCTATCACTGTTCAGAAACATGTAGCATGCAATAATGTAGCTTAAATCAACTGTATTATGTATTTATTGACTCACGTAGTAACCTTATATAGCCTCATATAGAGGCTATTTTCCCATTGTCCCAATCCCACTGAAACCCAAAATTCTGACTCCTGTCTCGCTTAAAAATTCCTAACTTTATTCTGTAATCCAAAGGTTGCATTATGAAAGCACGTCAAAATACCGCTATAACGTTTCAAAATACCGCTATAACGTTTCAAAAGACCGCTATAACGTTTCCTCCGCTTCTCTGCGCTGTGTCGTATTGCTGCCCATATGAGAGTTTCGGAATGTGTGATTACCAAACGGTATGAGAGTAGGCCTAGATATGGAAATACATTTAAACAGCGTTGGTTCCCGTTAAGATACCTTGATATTTAAACCATTTCCTCTCTTCATCTCCCTGTTATTCATGAGCTGATCTGCTATCTGTATAATCATCAACTCGATTTTGTCAAATAGGAGATATTCTGTCATTCGTTGGAGGTTATCTAGCGAGTTTAACAACTTTTGGTCATGTGACTTTTGTTTGACTACCGTTACAAAGTTTGTATGAATCGACAACGCTATAGCCTACTCGGGGTGCGCTCTAAGTCGAGATAGCATAGGCCTACTGCTGAAATGCACTCAATTCACTATCTGCAGCGTCTCCAAACAGGGGTAGTTCGTTTCACGTCTCAGGCCCTCGGCCTGTGCGGAGAGAGGAGCGGAGTTGGCCGTTTGAGAGAGTAGTGAATGTCCGGGAGGCATATCCGGGGGACGCAGGCGAACATAATGAACACACCACTGGTCAAGATTCCCCTCCTTCGTAAAGAGGCAGGCGCTGATAGAACGGTCAGATCAAGAATATAAGGGTTCTGACCTTTTGATCAACGCTGGGAACAATATTTCGATGTTACGCTGGGAGCAATATTTCGATGTTGAGCGATAATTGATTTTCTTTATTGTGTAGAAAATATATATTTTTTTGTTATTGTTTTTCAAAATGAGAAAAAATGTCCGAGGTCCGGACCGAGGTGTCCTCATATGTAGTTAGGCCACGGGATGAAGATAAACCCAACCGCAGTATACAGTTATAACGAGTTGCATTGAGTGAGACTCACCCAGAAGATGAAGTTGAAGATGACAGTTATAACGAGTTGCATTGAGTGAGACTCACCCAGAAGATGAAGTTGAAGATGACAGTTATAACGAGTTGCATTGAGTGAGACTCACCCAGAAGATGAAGTTGAAGATGAACAAGAGATATTTGACGCAACTCTCTCCTCCCGTCAGTAGAGCCATGGTCCGTCTGTCAGATGAAGAGATGAAGACGTGTGTAATGCTGTTATAAAAGCTGTATAATACTGTTATAAAAGCTGTATAAAAGCTGTATAATACTGTTATAAAAGCTGTATAATAACGTTATTAAAGCTGTATAATACTGTTATAAAAGCTGTATAATAACGTTGTTGACTCCGGTCCTCGAGCCCTGCTCTCTGCTGTCCGCGTGCTGTGGGTGTTGGCGCCTATATAGAGGCACGCGCAGCACTCCCGCCTCAGACACAAACAGCCTCACGCTCTTTCCTTTCTCCCTTTCTCTCTTTCTCTCTTTCTCTCTTTCTTTCTTTCTTTCTTTCTTTCTTTCTTTCTTTCTTTCTCTCTTTCTTTCTTTCTTTCTTTCTTTCTTTCTTTCTTGAGTTTTTCTATTGTCAATATACGGAATATGAACAACTTGTCAGATTTGGGTCCTTAGATTTAGTCGCGGTGTTACTAAACACTGACTTCAAACTGACTTCCCTGAGAGGGACTGTTAAGACATGACGGCGGTGGGTGTGTGAGGCTGAGGTGATTCACTCTGACAAAGCATACTGTTAATTACAGGTCAGATAAACCTCTCTGGTGATTACAGGTCAGATCAGCATCTCTCAGGCTCTTTGCTTAGTCTGAGTCCTGACACACACACACCCCATACACATGCAAGTATAGAGGGACAGGGAAGCAGGGACAGAGGGACAGTGTCCTGGCAGCAATGTCCAGAACAATGGTTCCTGTTGTGTCCAGGGAGTTAGACCTCCCACTGCACTGTGATACACATACCACACATAGCCTGTCCCCTGGGTGATACACAGACCACACATAGCCTGTCCCCTGGGTGATACACAGACCACACATAGCCTGTCCCCTGGGTGATACACCATACCACACATAGCCTAGCCTGTCCCCATATAGGGTGATACACAGACCACACATAGCCTGTCCCCTGGGTGATACACAGACCACACATAGCCTGTCCCCTGGGTGATACACAGACCACACATAGCCTGTCCCCTGGGTGATACACAGACCACACCCATAGCGCTGTCCCCTGGTGTGTGTCCCTTCAATGGTAATCATCCTACCAAGTTTTAAGCCTGCAACTCACTGAACGATTATGATCATGATGGCTGCCTCATACCTGTGAGCAGGGCAGGATGAATGTCAGTGTGTGTGTAGCGGTATGTGTGTGTAGCGGTGTGTGTGTGTGTAGCGGTGTGTGTGTGTAACGGTGGTTGTGTGTAGCGGTGTGTGTGTGTGTGTAAGCGGTGTTGTGTAGAGGTGGTGTGTGTAATTTGGGGTGTGGTGGGGGCCCGTGTGT
>JAGTTL010000970.1:0-20876 GCA_036851935.1 Coregonus suidteri
GGGGGTGGGTCAATGTTAATAGTCCAGGTGGCCATTTGATTAATTGTTCAGCAGTCTTATGGCTTGGGGGTAGAAAGTGTTAAGGAGCCTTTTGGTCCTAGACTTGGCGCTCTGGTACCGCTTGCCGTGCGGTAGCAGAGAGAACAGTCTATGACTGGGCTTTCCTCTGACACTGCCTAGTATATAGCTCCTGGATGGCAAGAAGCTTGGCCCCAGTGATGTACTGGGCCGTACACACTACCCTCTGTAGCGCCATATGGTCAGATGCTGAGCAGTTGCCATACCAGGCAGTGATGCAACGGGTCAGGATGTTCTCGATGGTGCAGCTGTATAACCTTTTGAGGATCTGGGGACCCATGCCAAATCTTTTCAGTCTCCTGAGGGGGAAAAGGTGTTGTCGTGCCCTCTTCATGACTGTCTTGGTGTGTTTGGACCATGATAGTTTGTTGGTGATGTGGACACCAAGGAACTTGAAATTCTCTACCCGCTCCACTACAGCCCCGTCGATGTTAATGGGGGCCTGTTCGGCCCGCCTTTTCCTGTAGTCCACGATCAGCTCCTTTGTCTTGCTCACATTGAGGTAGAGGTTGTTGTCCTGGCACCACACTGCCATGTCGCTGACCTCCTCCCTATTGACTGTCTCATCATTGTCGGTGATCAGGCCTAACACTGTTGTGTCGTCAGCAAACTTAATGATGGTGTTGGAGTCGTGTTTGGCCACGCAGTCGTGGGTGAACAGGGAGTACAGGAGGGGAATAAGCACGCACCCCTGAGGGGCCCCAGTGTTGAGGATCAGCGTGGCAGACGTGTTGTTGCCTTCCCTTACCACCTGGGGGTGGCACGTCAGGAAGTCCAGGATCCAGTTGCAGAGGGAGGTGTTTAGTCCCAGGGTGAGCTGTAGTCAATGAACAGCATTCTCATATAGGTGTTCCTTTTGTCCAGGTGGGAAAGAGCAGTGTGGAGTGAGATTGAGATTGCGTCATCTGTGGATTTGGAGTGGGTCTAGGGTATCCGGGATGATACTGTTGACGTGAGCCATGACCAGTCTTTCAAAGCACTTCATGGCTACCGACGTGAGTGCTACGGGGCGGTAATCATTTAGGTAGGTTACCTTCGCTTCCTTGGGCACAGGGACTATGGTGGTCTGCTTAAAACATGTAGGTATTACAGACTTGGTCAGGGAGAGGTTGAAAATGTCAGTGAAAACACATGCCAACATGCTTTGAGTACACGTCCTGGTAATCCATCTGGCCCCACGGCTTTGTGAATGTTGACCTGTTTAAAGGTCTTGCTCACATCGACTACCGAGAGCGTTATCACATAGTTGTCCGGAACAGCTGGTGCTCTCATGCATGCTTCAGTGTTGCTTGCCTTGAAGCGAGCATAAAAGGCATTTAGCTCGTCTGGTTGGCTTGTGTCACTGAACAGCTCGCGGCTGGGTTTCCCTTTGTAGTCTGTAATAGTTTCAAGCCCTGCCACATCCGACGAACGTCAGAGCCGGTGCAGTAGGATTCAATCTTAATCCTATATTGACGCTTTGCCTGTTTGATGGTTCGTCTGAGGGCGTAGCGGGATTTCTTATAACCGTCCGGATTAGTGTCCCGCTCCTTGAAAGCTGCAGCTCTAGCCTTTAGCTCGATGCGGATGTTGCCTGTAATCCATGGCTTCTGGTTGGGATATGTACGTACGGTCACTGTGGGGACGACGTCGTCGATGCACTTATTGATGAAGCCGATGACTGAGGTGGTATACTCCTCAATGCCATTGTATGAATCCCGGAACATATTCCAGTCTGTGCTAGCAAAACAGTCCTGTAGCATAGCATCATCTGACCACTTCCATTTTGAGCGAGTCACTGGTACTTCCTGCTTTAGTTTTTGCTTGTAATCAGCTTTGTATGCATCTCTGTGTGTGGGAGTAAAGTGTGGGGCACAAACTATGCAGTAGTCGTCGGGTGAGGTTGTGTCTCTCTCTGGCAGGAGGTAAGCTTGGCTTATATGGCTTATATGGTGTTGAGTAAAGCTTAAACCATGTATTTAGATTGTAGTTAGGTATTGTAGGTAGTTATCGTAGGTTATTGTAGTTATCGTAGGTTATTGTATGTAATTATTGTAGGTAAGTATTGTATTCGGCTGAGCCCCGGTGAAGCACGAGGCTAGCTAACCCACTACCTGGACTAGCTAGTGGGGTAGCTACTGGTAACTATTAGCAACTGTGGATAGTTGTTTCACGCTTGAGAGTACCTGAAATTATGCCAGCTAGCTGCCTACCATTCAGCTGTGTTTTCTAACCTTATTGTCTGAAGCGTTGGCGTTAGGTAGTTAGTCGCTACTGTGCTCGAATGTAGCTAGCTTGTTGCTACCTGATAGCTAACTAAACAATAGCTGGAATGACCTAGTGAACAGACACAAACTGGCTGAGTCGATTCAGTGGGCTAGCTTTGCACTTGGCTGGCTAACAGTAGCTGCTAGGGGTAAGTTATAACCTACATTTGTGTTTTGGTTTTTACATACTGGCAACCAGAGTCGTTCAAAGGAATTCGGGACATGGGTGACTAGTTAACATTTGCTTGGGTCTCTCTGTGTGTTCGTGCCGTGGGAGGAGGGGTTTTTTTCGTTTGCAGCAGAAAGCAATGGCTAGCTAGTATGCTAAACTATTCTAGCTAACTAACTGGCTGAATAAGTTGACGATGGACTCGCTCAAGCCTGTCGGGACTAAGACAGAACTTTTTACACAACGTTAGACACGGACACGAATGATCTGCTTGGCGTGTTCACACACTGGTGGTTTGTTGTGGCCGAGTATTGGTGCTTAAACCGTGTTTGTTGGAGGCTGGCATGCTAGTTGGCTGTGGCGTCATAGGATTTTTGGTGCCCTGGACGGTTTTTCACGGAAGAATACTGTACCAAGTTAGCTACCTGAATAAACTAAGTTAGTCTATTCGTAGAAAACGTGAATCGCTGTAGTTTACAACAATTATAGTTTTCTGAGGTTGGAAGTTGGGAGAGTTATATTTGGGTGTTTCAGTGAAACATAAGTGATTGGGAGGCCCAGGCTCTCTCTCTTCCCAGATTATTTAGTTCATTTCATTCCGATCTCCTTTGCATTTATTGTAGAATTTTCTGGAGCTGTCAACTAGTGGTCTGTCCTATCCCTGTTCTCTCTCCTCTCCGCACAGGCTATACAAACGCCTCACAACCGCGTGGCTGCTGCCACTCTAACACTGGTGGTCCCTGCACGCACGACCCAACGTGGAGTTCCAGGTCTCCGCAGCCCTCGGAACTGCCGTTCTGCTGCGGCCAACAAGGCAGAGTTCATCTCAGCCTATGCTACCCTCCAGTCCCTCGTACTTCTTGGCGCTGACGGAAACATGGATTACCACAAAGAAAAAACACTGCTACTCCTACTGCTCTCCTCCTTGTCTGACCAGTGTTGTTCTCGCATACCCCGAGAGCATCTGGTCAGCGGGTGGGGTGGTGGCACAGGAATCCTATCTCTCCCAAGTGGACATTCTCTTTCTCCCCTGACCCATCTGTCTATCTCCTCATTTGAAATTCCATGCTGGTCACAGTCACTAGCCCATTCAAGCTTAACATCCTTATCATTTATCGCCCTCCAGGTTCCCTTGGAGAGTTCAGCAATGAGCTTGACGGCCTTGATAAGTTCCTTTCCTGATGATGGCTCACCCTTCACAGTTCTGGGTGACTTTAACCTCCTACGTCTACTTTGACTCATTTCTCTCTAGCTCCCTTTCTTTCCACTCCTCTCTATCCCTTTTGACCTCACCTCTCATAGTTCTTCCCCTACTAACAAGGCAGGCAATACGCTTGATCTCATCTTTACTAGATGCTGTTCTTCTACTAATCTCACTGCAACTCCATTCAAAGTCTCTCCTCTCGCTCTCCTCCCAACCACTACTCACTCTGCCCCTACTTAGATGGTAATGCGCCGTCGCAACCTTCGCTCTCTCTCTCCTCCGCTACTCTCTCTCCTCTTCCATCCTATCATCTCGTTCCCTCTGCTCATCCTTCTCCCCTCTCAATCTGCCTGATCAACCCTGCCTTCCTCAACCCCCTCCTCCCACCTCACCTTTCTGCATCCTTTGACTCTCTATGTCCCCTATCCTCCCGGGCTGCGGCTCGTCCTCCCCTCCTGCTCCGTGGCTTGACAACTCATTGCGCGCTCACACGAACAGGCTCGGGGCAGTCCGAGCGGAAATGGATGGGAAAACTAGACTCCCTGCCGGACCCTGGCATCTTTTCACTCCCTCCTCTCTTTTACATTTTCTTCCTCTGCTGCAAACACCGATGATCCTACTCACACTGCCCTACCCTATGCTGTCACTTCTTCTCCCCTCTCTCTCCAGATGAAAATCTTCGACTACCTGTGACGGCCGGCCGCCCAACAACCTGCCGCCTTGAACCTATCCCCTCCTCTCCTTCTCCAGACCATTTCCGGAGACCTTCTCCCTTACCATCACCTCGCTCATCAACTCATCCTCTGACCACTGGCTATGTCCCTTCCATCTTCAAGAGAGCGAGAGTTGACACCCCTTCTCAAAAAACTACACTCATAATCCCTCCGATGTCAAACCACTACAGACCAAGTACCCTTCTTTCTTTTCTCTCAAAAACTATTGAGTGTGCGTCTTTAGCCAACTCTCTTGCTATGCTCTCTCAGATTGACCTTCTTGATCCAAACCAGTTCAGGTTTCAAGACTGGTCATTCAACTGAGACTGCTCTTCTCTGTGTCACGGAGGATCTCCGCCCTGCTAAAGCTAACTCTCTCTCCTGCTGCTCTCGTTCTTCTAGACCTATCTGCTGCCTTTGATACTGTGAACCATCAGATCCTCCTCTCCCACCCTCTCCGAGTTGGGCATCTCCGGGGCGCTGGCTCACTCTTGGATTGCGTCCTACCTGACAGGTCGCTCCTACCATGGGTGGCGTGGCGAGAAATCTGTCTCCGCAACACGTGCTCTCACCACTGCTGTCCCCCAGGGCTCAGTTCTAGCGCCCTCTCCTATTCTCGCTATACACCAAGTCACTTGGCTCTGTCATATCCTCACATGGCATTCTCCTATCATTGCTACGCAGACGACACAAATCATCTTCTTTCTTTCCCCCTTCTGATAACCCGTGTGGCTAATCGCATCTCTGTAGTTGCTGGCAGACATATCAGTGTGGATGACGGATCACCACCTCAAGCGGAACCTCGGCAAGAACGGAGCTGCTTTTCATCCCGGGGAATGCTGCCGCGTCTCATGAATGCTCGCCATCACGGTTGACAACTCCGTTGTGTCCTGCCTCCCAGAAGTGCAAAGAACCATGGCGTGACCCTGGACAACACCCTGTCGTTCTCCGCTAACATCAAGGCGAGTGACGCCGATCCTGTAGGTTCATGCTCTAGACAACATTCGCAGAGTTATGTAACCTGCCTTTACACAGGAAAGCGGAAAAGGTCTTAATCCAGGCACTGGTCTCTACATGTCGGTATTACTGCAAACTCACTGTCGGCTGGTCTACATGCCTGTGCCATTAAACTTCTACAACTTCAATCAGAAACGCTGCAGCCCGTCTGTGTTCCCCCAAAAACCCCCCCATTACCCCCCAAAAGGGGTTTTCATACTTCTAACACACCCTGCTCCTCCGTCTCAACTCCAACTGGCTTCCAGTTGAAGCTACGCATCTGCTACAAGAACCATGTGTGCTTGCCTACGGAGCTGTGAGGGGAAAGGGCACCCGCCGTACCTTCCAGCTCTGATCAGTCACTTACCACCCCACACACGAGGGCAGTGCATTCATCCACCTCTTGCGCCTGCTGGCCTCCCCTTACTCGTGTTAAGCACAGTTCCCCGCTCGAGCCCAGTCAAAACTGTACGCGTGCTCTGGCGTGACCCCAATGGTGGAACACAGCGTCCCTCAAGTACAACCAGGACAGCGGAGTCACTCACCACCTTCCGCGGAGGGAAACTTGAAACCCACCTCTTTAAGGGAATACCTGGCGATAGGATAAAGTCATCCTTATACCCCCCCCCCCCCCCCTCCACCCCCCCCCCCCCCCCCCCCCCCCCCCCCCCCCCCCCCCCCCCCCCCCCCCCCCCCCTCCCCCCCCCCCCCCCCCCCCCCCCCCCCCCACCCCCGCGCACACCCCCCCCCCCCCACCCCCCCCCCCCCCCCCCCCCCCACCCACCCCCCCCTTACCCCATCCCAAAAAAAAAAAATATTGTAAAGTGGTTTGTCCCACTGGCTATCACAATGTGAATGCACCAATTGTGTAAGTCGCTCTGGATAAGAGCGTCCGCTAACTGACGGCAAATGATGAATGCAATGAAATGAGTAAAGGTGGTCTAGAATTTTTTTTTTTCCTCTGGTTTGCACATGTGACATGCTTGTGAGCAAATTAGGTAAAATGGGTTTATAAGTTTGCCTGCATTTTAAAGTTCACCTGCAACTAGGCGCCCGCTTCTGGAATGAGCATTTTCTTGTTTGAGTATGGGGCCCTATACAGCTCGTTTGAAGTGACGGTTCTTAGTGCCAGTACTCGGTTTGTGGTGGTAACAGAGATGGCTACGAATAAGATAGATAGAACTCTCTTGGTATGATAGTGTGGTCTACAGCCTTATCATATGGTACTCTCCCTCAGGCAGAGCAATACCTCGAGACTTCTTTAATATTAGACAAATCGCCACACCAGCTGTTATTGAACACAATAGACATACACCCCCCGGCCCCCTCGTCTTAACAGACTTAAGCTTCTCTGGTCCGGCTGACTGCATGGAAAGCTCTGACAGCTCCTATGTGATCCGTGTCGTCGTTCAGCCACGGACTCAGTGACACACAAGATATTACAGGTTTTTTATTTTCTGTTGGGAAGATATTTCTGATCGCAGATCACCAATTTGGTTTTCCAATGATTGCACATGGCCAACTTCTCAGAATGCAGAACGCCGACCTCCTTCCCCTTTTTCTCCATCTTTTTCTTCACGCAAATGACAGGGATTTGGAACCCGATTCCCGAGAAATGCCAGTATCTCCTTTGGCGTCGGACTCGTTAAATAAACAAAATCCTTGTCCAGGGCGAGCTGCGTAATCGCTGTTCTGATGTCCAGAAGTATTTTCGGTCATAAGAGAATGGTATAGCACGCAACATTATGTACAAAATAGTCCAAAAATAAGTTACAAACAACGCGGAAAAAAACTAACAAAATAGCACAGTTGTTTAGGAGCATGTAAAACGGCAGCCATCCCCCTCCGGCACCATTATGTTGGGCAGTGTTGCTTGAGGAGCTGGTGACATTTAAAACATAAAGCAAGTCCCCAGTTTGATTCTGAACCACGGATTAACCCTCAACTGATTGCGAAGCTAATGTTATAGGTCTTTGATTAAGCCTGATCTGTACTATGTTATTTAATACGCAGATACTGCCTCGGATGGGATTCCCCTAGATTATCTAACAGTGGCCTTTCGACTCCTCAACCAATTCGACATTACAACAGAAGATAAAGAAACTTCGATTTTAATCTTAACGTCCGCCTCCCAGCTTTTTAAGTGGGGGATCGCGGACCCTGGTCTCTCGCGGACGCAAGTTTTCCATGGGAAGAGCAGAGAACGCAGCAAAGTAGCGAGAATTAGGGAGTAATCAGGAAAAAATCCCGGAGACCAGAGGGTAGTTCATTCCCCCCCGTTCCACTGATTGATCTGCAGCAGCAAACTCCTACTTCACAAACTCTCAAAGTTCTCGAAACATAATTAAGAAGCACTTCTGACTGAACTCACTATGAGAAAAAGAAACAAAAGTAGGAGGCATAAAGTATAGGGGTTATATGAGTAGAGGAAAGGGATTATACGTAGGTAAATAAAGATTTATTTCTGCATTTAAAGTTCAACAAGACAGTAGGAAAAAAAGAAAGAAACAAAGGCGTCTAATAATAACGAAATGCTTTTTGATCAAAAGGGGATAGCGGAAAAAGATGATTTATTAATCAGAAGAGAGAATGCTGCTCTATAAAAGCTGTATTATTTATGCACGATTTCTGAAAAAATAAAAGTCAATATTTTTGGCAGCTGTGACATTACGAGCAACGTATTAGAAGGGGAAAAGTATAAAATATTCATAAAGATCTTAGGGAGGGGTGTTTAACGGTAAGCAACATGTCTATCCTAACAGTGACAGGGAGGCACTGAGTGACTTTATGAAGAACCCCCCTCCCATCCTCCTTTTCACACGAGCCACATGTGTCCTTCCTTACTGAATGTCGCCCTCTACTCCCAACTGACAAAATGCCCTGCTGGACAAACCCACCACTTGAAGTGAAAAAAATAACAATGTTTTTTAGAGATTGTCTACTTACAATGGTGAAAGCTCAAGGTTAGGGTTGCTCCTCTCTCTAGTCTGACTCACCGCGCCTGCGGCCTGCCTGCTCTTTTCTGGCAATGCTTGTATGATATTGGCCCATCCAAGCATCTGCATATTGTGAAGATTAATCATGCTTTTTCATACTTATTTGGCAGAGGAGATGTGGGATGGAATGCGGTGATACATCTCGTCATAGTCGTCTTCTAATCCAAAAATTCTAAAGTCAAAGGGTTTATAGCGTTATTTTATTTTGTCAGAGAGAGCTGAGGGAGCTGTCGAGGGTATTAACTTTGAGACAGAACATATTTTCTTACAGTATGGCGTGTGCATAATTTTGTCAGATGTTTTGGAGACGGTGGGTTATTCCTGTTTGTCTAACCATTGACTGTGGAGGTCCTGCGCTCTTTCAGGTCACATATTACTGTGTGTTTGGGTGTGTGTGAAAAATGGTTGATACAGTGGGGAGAACAAGTATGTATACACTGCGCGATTTGCAGGTTTCTCTACTACAAAGCATGTATATGTCTGTATTTTTATCATCGTACAACTTCACTGGAGAGTCGGAAATCTAAAAACAAAATCAGAAAATAACATTGTATTAATTTTAAGTAATTATTTGCATTTTATTGCATGCAAGTATTGATACATCAGAAAAGCAGAACTTAATATTTGTAAATAAACCTTTGTTTGCAATTTACAGTGATCATACGTTTCCTGTAGGGTTTTTGACCCCGGTTTGCACACACTGCGCAGGGGTTTTGGCCCACCTTTCCCCCATACGGACCTTCTCCCAACCCTTTCGGGGGTGTTTGCTGGGAAAACGGACTTTCCCGCTCCCTCCAAAAAATTTTTTTATTGGGTTCAGGGCTTTGGGGACTGGCTAGGCCCCTCCAGGGGCCCCTTTAGAAAGCTTCTTTACGGACCCACTTTCCTTTTGTTGCCCTGCTGTTTTTTTCGGGGGCGGGGGGTCATGCTGGAAGACCCAAACCACGACCCCTCTTCAATGCTCTTAAATGAGGGAAAAGGTTGTTGGCCAAGCCCCGCGTACAAAAGGGCCCCCTCCATCCTCCCCTCAATACGGGGCAAGGGTTTGTCCTGTCCCCTTTTCAGAAAAGCATCCCCAAAAAATGATGTTTTTCCCCCTCCAAAGCTTCACGTTTGGGGTGGGGTTCTTGTGGGTTTGGGTTAACTTTTTCTTTTTCTTCCTCCAAAACCGGCGAGTGGAGTTTAAAAACCCCAAAAAACTCTATTTTTTTTCTCACAGACCCCATGAAACCTTTTTCCCATTCCTCCTCTGGGGTCCTCCAGATTTGGGCCCCTTTTGGGAAAACTTTAAACCCGGGCCCGGACATGCGCTGGCCCTTTAGCAGGGGGACCTTGCGTTTCGCTGGGGGATTTTAATCCCTGCCCGGGGTAGTGTGTTACTAATGTTTTTTTTTGAGACTGTGGTCCCCCGGGTCTCCCTTTAGTTTATTTACCGGTTTCCCCCCGTTTTATTTTTTGGGGTGAACCCCCACCTTTCCCCATTTATCATTTATGGGCCCCCCGAGGTGAGTCTTGGGGTGGACCCCAACCGAGGGGGGATTTTACCATCATCTTGAACCCTTTTCCCTTTTCTAATAAATTTCGCCAAATAGGTTGTTGCCTTTTCTCACCAAGCTGCTTTCCTTTTTGGGCCTGTAAAAACCCTCCCCGCCCTTTTGGGAGGTCTAAATTTTTAAACCCCCGATTTTCCTTAAAACAGCCCTGGTTTTTGGGGCCCTTTTGGGAAAAGGTTTTGGGGTCCCGTTTTGATTGGTGTGTGGACAGGTGTCTTTTTTACAGGTAACCCAAATTCAAACAGGGCATTTAATACAGGTAATAGGAGAACAGGAGGGCTTCTTTAAGAAAAAGGAAAAAAGGTCCCCGTGGAAACCGGGAATCTTACCCGGGTTTTGGGGGGGGGTCAAATCTTTACGTCAGCAATAAAATTCAAAATTAAATTTCTTTAAAAACATTTCAATGGGGATTTTTTGGTTTTTGTTTTGATTCCGTTCCCCGCATTTTAATGTCCTATGATAAAAATTACAAAACCTTACTGCTTTGTAATAGGAAACCTGCAAAAAACGCATTTTACAAATACTTGTTCCCCCCCTGTTTATATTTTTTATCCAAAATGTTCTCAAATTTGGGGGTGTTTACCTTTTTTTATAGGCTCAATTTGGAAGGGGCCTTTTTTAAGGGCAATTTTTATCAAAAACTAAATTTTTCAGTGGGAATGAAATATGGATAAATTTTCCCTTTATTAAAAAGGGTGCCAAAAAATTTATCACACAGTCATAAAACTATTGATTTCCCTTCATTGACATGCTAATTCACAGGTTTTTGTCCCACCATTGTATTTTAAATAAAATAAAAAAAAATTTTTTTGTTTAAATGCTTCGCAAACCCCAAGGGGCCAAATTACCGTGAAATTTCGTCTTACAAAGGGCCCTTCCCAACAATGCAGAAGGGGAAAAAAATAAAAATAATAAGAAAAGTAAAAACCCGTAATTTAAATAAAAACAATATACAAATTTAGTAACGTATCCCTTTGGGTTAATTTCCCGGGGGACTAGTACCCAGTCGATGTGCAGGTGTACGAGGTAAATTTAGGTAGATTGTCCATAAAAACCCAGGAATAGAGGGGGACAGGGGAACGGGTATATAATAAACAGTGTTAGCACGTATGTGATGAGTCCCCCAAAAAATTTGTGGGAAAAAGGGGTTTAAAAGCAGATAGTTAAATAATTAACCCCAAAAAAACTACCCGGATTAACTATTTACCCGGCTTCGGCTTTTGGGGAATTTGATTGGTTCCAACTTTTGGGGCACCAGCCCCCTAAAAACCCAAATTTTACTATTATTTTGTTTTTTTTTTTTTTTTTTTTTTTTTTGCCCCCCGTTATTTGTAATTTATTTTGTCTAAAAGTTTTTCTGCCACGTCTCTTTAAAAACCCAAAAAAGGGTTCTTGGGTTCAGGACAGCGATTACTCACCTCGTATTGGATGAATAAATTTTTTTTTCAATGACGCGGGGGGGGCCCCCCCCAAAGGGTATCCCCACAGACACCCCCAAGGCCCCAAATCCCCCCTCAAAAATTTTTATGAGGGAAAAGACTTGAATATCGTGGGGCGTAGGTTTGGGGTGCCTTGTGGATCCGACGGCGAGCGAAATAAACTTTCCCCCTCCCCCTCAATCCATATTAAGCCAATCTTTATCCCCGGAAAAAAAAATTGGATGACCGAGATTTCGGGTTTTTCCTAACCCCAAAAGGGACATTAAAAAATTTATAGCTTTTTTTTTTTCACTGATTTGTGGGTGAACGACCCATGGAAAAACATACAAACTAGCGGGCTATAAAGCTACATCGGCAGGATAGAACGGGGACCCCGTTAAACAAGGGGGGGCGGTCCCGTTTTATAATTTTTTAAACAACAAACTGGTGGGAAAAAAATCAAATACTAAGGAATTCCCCAAGGTTTTGCTCGCCTGTTTACCAAAAAAAGTTTTCATCTATATTTTTTCAAGCGTCATTTACCAAACCACAAACCCAAAGCTGGCATTAAAATTGCACTGAATGGCCCGATAAGGCCATAAGTGGGAAAAAAAAACGCTCATCCAAAAAAAGCGCCGCTCCCTAGTGGCCCGGGGCTTTAATGCGGGAAACTTTAAAAACTGTTTTTCCCAATTTCTACCCCATTTTAAATGTCCCAAACCCAAAAGGGAAAAAAAAATCTAGACCCACCTTTACTCCACACAAAAGGACGCATCAAAGCTCTCCCCCCGCCCCTCCCTTTGGCCCAAAACGGGCCATAACTCTTCCCCCCTGATTCCTGCTTATAAGCAAAACCCAAAGCAGGAAACCCCGTGACTTTGGTTAAAAAAAAAAGTGGTTCCCGATTAAAGCAGAAAGCTAAACTACAGGACCCGTTTTACTAACACAGACCCGAAACAAAGTTTTCCCGGGGGTTCCCTTTAGAAGCATTTAGGAGTACCCACATCAAATCACTGGCTTCATCAAAAATTCTTCATTTTGTCCCTCCCCCCCCTGACCGTAAAGTACCTTTCCCCAACCCAAAACCTGGATTACAGGAAACTCCGCCCGAAACTAAAGGGTAAGCTGCCTCTTTCAAAGGGGGCGGGGCTTTTAACCCCGGAAAGCTTATAAAAAATCCCGCTATGCCCTCCGACCCCCTCAAACAGGGAAAGAGTCAATACAGGACTAAGATTGAAACGATACAAAAGGCTCTGACCTCCCGTCGGGTGTGGGAGGGGTTGAAAACTATTCAGAAAATAAAGGGAGCCCCAACTGCGAGCTTCCCTGAAAAAACACGCCTAAACCCAAAGGCTAAAACCCCTTCTTTTCTCGCTTTTAGGCAAGCCCCCTGAAGCATGCAGGGGAGCACCAGGGGGTTCCGGATGACTATTTGATCACGCTCTTTCCCTACCAATGTAGTAAAACTTTTTAACAGGTCAAAAATTCCCCAAGGGCCGGCCGGGCCCAGAAAGGATAACCGGACGGGGACTTTCCCACATGGTGCCCGAAAAACTGGGAAGTGTCTTCACTGACATTTTTAACCTGTCCCCTGACGAGTGTGTAATACCAACATGTTTCAAAAGACCCAAACCCTAAATCCCCGGGTTTCCCAAGGCACTAAGATAACCTGCCCAAAAAAGACTCCCCCCCCTACACTGACCCTCTGTAGCCATAAAATGCTTTTTAAAGGGCCCGGTCATGGCTCACCAAACAAAACCAATTTTCCCCAGAACCCCTAGATCCACTCCAATTTGCATCCGCTCCAAAAAAGATCCACAGATTATGCCAAATTTTATTGCACTCCACACTGGGCCCTTTCCCCACCTTTACAAGAGGGAAAACCTACGTAAGATGCTATTCTTTACACAGCTTCATTCAAAAACCATGTGCCCTTTAAGCTCATCACTAAGCTAAGGCCTGGGGAAAACCTCCCTCTGCAACTGGATCCTGGCTTCCTGCGGGCCGGGGCCCCCGGGGGGGGTAGGGTAACAACACACTGCCACAAATGATCCCACACGGGGGCCCCTGGGGAATGAGCAAAAGCCCCCATTCTCACGTGGGGCTGTAGTGGGGAAAAGGTTGAAGCTTCAAGTTTTTGGGGTCCACTCCCAAAGACTATCATGGTCCAAAAACCCTCAGACATCTAAGAGGGCCGACAAAACCTATTCCCCCCCTCAGAGACTGAAAGATTTGGCCCCGGTTCCTCATATCCTCAAAAAAAATACACTGCCCATCGGAAGCACCTACTGGTTGCATCACCGCCTGGGTTTGGGAACGCTTTGGCCCCCGACCGCAAAAGGGACTACAGAGGGTTGCGTACGCCCATAATCACTGGGGGAAGCTTCCCTTTTCCTCCAGGACCTCTTACCCGGCGGGGTCAAGGGGGCCCTCAAAATTGACTCCAGCCACCCCATCCATAGCGTCTCTCTGCTACCCGCACAGCAAGCGGGACCGGGGTCAAATCTTTCCAAAAGACTTCTCAACACTTCTACCCCCAACCAAAGACTCCTGAACCTAATCATGGCTACCCGGACTTTTTGCATGCCCCCCCACCCCTCTTTTTACGCTCTGCTACTCTTTTAATTATTTATGCATAGTCATTTAACTCTACCACCCCATGTAAATTTATTTTAAACTACCTCTACTAGCCGTGCCCCGCACATTATCTGCCACCGGTCCCCCCCCCTGTATTTTTTCCTCCCTACTGTTATTTTTATTTTACTTCTGCTTTTTTTTTTCTCAAAACTTTTTTTTTGTTGTTTTTTTATTTTATTTTTTTGTTAAAAATAATGCCTGTTGGTTAAGGCTGAAAGTAGCATTTCACTGTAATGTCTGCACCTGTTGTTTGGGGCCATGTGGCCAAAAAAATTAGTTAGATTTATCTTCCCCCGCTTGCCATGCAGTAGCAGAGAAAACATCTATGGGTTGGCTGGATGATCTTTGACCAAAATTTAGGGGGCCTTCCTCTAAACCCCGCCTGGTATATAGGGCCTGGATGGGGGAGCTCGGCCCCCCGGATATACTTGCCCTACGCACTACCCCTGTAGCGCCTTGCTCGGGTCCAAGTTTTTCCATACCCAAACGGTGATAGCCGTCCGATGCTCTCAATGGTGCGCTGTTCTTTTTTTAGGATCTGAAGGCCCATGCCAAAACTTTTCAGCCCCCTGAGGAGGAATAGGGATTGCTGCCCCCTTCACCTTGTTGGTTGTGTGGGCCATGATGTCCTTGTGATGTGGAACCAGGAACTTTAACTCTCGCCCCTCCACTACAGCCCTCGATTGAAACAGCGTCTCGGCCCTCTGTTTCCTGATTCTCATCACAAACCTTTTTCTTGTTGACGTTGAGGGAGAGGTTGTTGTCCTGGGACAAAAACTGCCAGGGCCTGACCTCCTCCCTATAGCTGTGTATCGGGTCGGGGATCAGCCTCCACTTATGTCTCACAAATGTAATTATGGGGTTAGCGTGTGCGCCACGCGTCGTGGGGGAACAAGATACGGACAAGGGCTAAACACGCACCCCCTGGGGGGCCCCCGAGTTTTAGGATGTTTGTTGCCTCCCTCACCCCCCTTGACGGCCCCTTAGAATCCGGGGTCCTTGCAAGGGGAAGTGTTCAGTCCCGGGTCCTTACTTAGTGATGAGATTGGGGGAAATATGGTTTTGAAAGCTGAGGCTGTATCAATGAAAGCTTCTCACATATGTTCCTCTTGTCCCGGTAGGGGTGCAAAAAGATTTGTCATCTGTCGATCTTTTGGGGCGGTATGCGAAATTGGGTGGTCAAGGGGGTCTGGATGATGGGGTTGATTGAGCCTGACCCGCCTTACAAAAAATTATTGCAATTTCCTTTGCGTTCTTGTGCACAACTAGGTGTCTGCTTGAAACCTTGGGATTAAGACTGGGGTCAGGGAGAGGGTTTAAAATGTCCCGTGAAGACACTAAGAACTGGGGCGGCCCTTCTCCGAGTAGCTCCTGAATCCTTCTGGCCCTGCAGCCTTTTTAATTTTAAGGTCTTACTCTTCGTGATCCATGTCTCCGGAAAACTGATGCTGTCATGCTGGTTCAGAGTTGCTTGCTTTGAAAGGGTTTAGCTCTCTAGTAGCATCGTCTCTGGGGGAGCCGCAACTGTGTTTCCATTTTAATCCGTATAGTTTTTTCAAGCCCTGCCACTCCGACGAGCCTCAGGCCGTAATAGGATTTGATCTTTAGTCCTGTATTACCCCTTTTCCTGTTTGATGGCTTGTTGGAAAACGGCAGCCCATCGTTGCTGCCTTATTAAAGAGCTGTGCTTTTAAAAACAGTTACGGGGGCCTGCCTATTTTACGAAAACCACATACATTTACTTTTAAATTTTTTGCAGACGTTTTTATCCGAGCGACTTTCAAAAGGGGGGCTTCAAAATTTGGATAGGGGAGGGCAACCACCCTTTTTTTTTTATGGGGGTGGGGGTGGGGGAGGGGGGGGTAGAAGGGTTACTTTTTTTCTATTCCCGGGATTCCTTTTTAAAAAGGTACTTTTCAAGTGTCTCCGGAAGGTTTTATCGTATCCGCTGTCCTGGCGTCTTGGGGGGCTTGTTCCACCATTGGGTGCCAGAGCCAAATAACTTTGCTGGGGTGACGGAACTGTGTTTCCGTAGAGTGGGGGGGGTAGCGGCGAGGGGGATAACGTAGTGCCCTCTTTTTTGGGGGTAGGGGCTGATCAAACCTGAAGGTAAGGTGCCTTTCCCCTCACAGCTCCCTGGGGAAGCACCATGGTTTTGTAGTAGATGCGAGCTTCAACTGGGAAACCAGTGGAGTGTGCGGAGGAGCGGGGTGACATGAGAGAACTTGGGAAGGGTTAACCCAGACGGCTCAGCGTTTTTGGATAATTGTAGGGGTTTAATGGCCAGGCAGGGGCCCAGCCAAAACGAGTTTTTCAGTAATCCAACAGGGGATACAAGTCCTGGGTTAGGGCCTGTACCATTTTCTGTGTAAGGGGGGGTTTTACTCTGCGAATGTTTTTAGAGCATGAACCTCAGGGTCGGCCCGCTTTGTGTTGCGGGGAACACGGCTTGTCCGGGGCATGCCAATTTCCTTGCATCTGGAGGAGGCCCCTGAGTTGTCAAACCGTGATGGGGAGATCATGGGGGGGCATCCTTCCCCGGGAGGAAAACAGCTCCGTCTTGCCCGGGGCAGCTTGAGGTGTGATCCGCATCCACACTGATAGTCCGCCCAAAATGAGAGATGTGATTTGCCACCTGGTTTCGAAAAGGGGAAAGGAGAAAAAAATTGCTTCGTCGCTAGCAATGATGGAGGACCTTTGAGGTAGACGAGCCAGTGACTTGGTGTATAAAGAATAAAGGGGCCTAGAATGAGCCCTGGGGGCAGCAGTGATGGACACGTGGGGGCGGAGACAGATTTCTCGCCACGCCACCTGTAGGACGCCCCGTCAGGGAGGACGCAATCCAAAAGGGGAGCCGCCCGGAAAAAAATGCCCAACCGGAGGGGGTTGGAAGGGGGACTGATGGTTCCCGTATCAAAGGCAGCAGATAGGTTAGAAGGAAAAAGCGAGGGGAGAGGTTTGCTTTAGCAGGCGGAGAGCCCCCCTACACAGAGAAAGCAGTCTCAGTTGAATAACCATCTTGAACATACTGGTTTGTCAAGAAGGACTTCTAAGAAGGGTAGCAGGAGATTTTGGCTAGACGGCACACTCGAGTTTTGGAGAGAAAAAAAATAAAGGGTTTTCGGGTCTGTATTGTTGACATCAGGGGATCAAGTGTAGTTTTTTTGGGAGGGGTGCAACTCTGCTCCTTGAAGAGGGAAAGGGGAATAGCCGCTTTAAAGGATGATTGATAGCGGGTGAGGTGGGGAGAAGGTCTCCGGGAAATGTCGGAGAAAGAGAGGGGATAGGGTAAACGGGGCAGGTTGTTGGGGGGCCGCCACACAAGTCCAAGATTTCTCTGGAGAGAGAAGGGGAAAAAGTCAAAACCCTAGGGTAGGGCGTGTGAGCGGACCAGCGGTGTCTTTTGATTTTAAAAAACGGGTCGGATTGTCAACCTTCTTTTCAAAATGTTGACGAAGTCATCCCAGAAGGGGGAGGGGAGGGGGAGGAGGGGGAGATTCACGGGGAGGAGGGTGGCCAAAGCCCTAGGGTTAGGGGCAGAGGCTTGAAATTTAAGGTGGTAAAAGGGTTTACAGCAAAACAGGGAAGAAAATGTAAAGGGGAGGGATGAAAGATGACAGGTCCCAGTTTTCCTCCATTTCCGCTGGGGCTGCCCGGGCCCCTTCTTCTGTGAGCTCGAAATTAGTCGTCAAGCCCGGGCGCGGGGGGGAGGAGGGCCCGGGGCCGGGAGGATAGGGACTAGAGATCAAAAGATGCAAAAAGGGGGGAGAGGAGGGTTGAGGAGGCAGAATCATGCTTTTCGGAGGGAAAAGGATTTAGCAAGGGAAAAATGATAGGGTGAAAAGGAGAAGTAGCGGGAGGAGAGTGAAGGTTGCGATGACTTAAACCCTCGAGTGGGCAGAGTGAGTAGTGTTTTTGGGGAGAGCGAGAAGAAAAAGGGTCAAAGTTTGGGTCGGGACTTGGGGGGGAGTTGCAGTGAGATTGTAGAAGAACAGCATCTATAAAGATGAGGTCAAGCGTATGCCTGCCTTGTGAGGGGGGGGGAGGTGAGAGGGTAGGGGCAAAGAGGAAAGGAGTGGAAAAGGGGGAGGCAAGAGAAAAGATTTTAAAAACAAGTAGGGGGGGTTAAAGTCACCCAAAATGGAGGGGTGGCCATCCTCGGGAAAAGGGAAATTACAAGGCTCACTCTTTGGGTGAAACCTCCATGGGAACCTGGAGGGGGGTAAATGATAAGGATGGTTAAAGGGTTGAAGGGCCCAATGACTGTGACGCATGGAAAATTCAAATAGGAATAACAGTGGGGCAGGGGGAAAAGAGAGAACTCCACTTGGGAGGATGAGGATTCTTGTCCAAACCCCCCCGCGCTGACCAGATGCTCTCAGGGTATCGGAAAAATATCGACGGGAAAAAAGCATAGGGTAGCAGTGTTTTTTTGTGTAATCCATTTTTCCGTCGCGCCAAGAATCAGGGACTGGGGGGTACTGGCTGAATGAAATCTGCCTTGTTTGGGCCCCGGAACGCGTTCCAATGCCCAGACCTGGATCTCCCGTGGGTCGTGCGTGGGGAAGGACCCCCAATTAGATGGCAGCAGCCACGCGGGGTGAAGCGTTTGATGGCCTGTCAGAGAGGGGGAGAACGGGGGTGACAGACCAATAGTTGACAGCACGAAAAGGGTACAATATGCAAACGAGATCGGGGAAAAAAAATTAAAATAAAAATCGAGGAAGCAAGAGGGGCCTCCTCATTTAAAGTATGTCAGTCCTTTAGAAGGTATTCACCCCCCCTTTACTTTTCCCATTTTGTTGTTACAAAGCCTGAATTTAAAAAATTTATAAAAAATTTTACAGTGAGTGAAAAAGTATTTGTTCCTGCTGTTTTTTTTACGTTTGCCCACTGACAAATAAATTTCGTCTATAATTTTAATGGTATTTTTTATTTGAACATGAGAGACGAATAACAACAACCCAAAAATCCAGAAAAACACATGTAAAAAATGTTATAAATTGTTTGTATTTTAATGAGGAATAAGTATTTGATCCCTCAATCAAAATTTTCTGGCTCCCCGGTGACTTTAGGACACCTTTTAAAAGGGGAGTGTCCTAATATCAGCTTGTTACCTGCATAAAAGACCCCTATCCACAAAGAAATCAATAAATCAGTTTCCAAACTCTCCCCCATGGCCAAAACCCAAATAGCTCTCCAAGGATGTCAAAGGGGCAAAATTGTAGCCTCAAAGGCTGGGGTGACTCAAACCATCCCAAGACTTGGTGAAGGGGACAAAATTGGGGGGATTTTTCGCAAATGGAAGAAACACAAAATAACTTTCAATCTCCCCCGGCCCGGGCTTTCCCGCAAAATCCACCTCGTGAGTTTTTCAATTCATAGAAAAAGTGGGAATCACCCAGAACTACACGGGGGGGATCTTGTAAAGATCTCAAGGGGCCCCGGACCATGTCACCAAGAAAACATTGGAAAACCTACGGGGTGTGAAGGACTGAATCCTGCAGCGCCCCCCCAAAGGTCCCCCTGCTCAAGAAAACACATATAAGGGCCGTCTGAAGTTTCCAAGAACTCTAATGATTCAGGGAAACTGGGTGAAAATGTTGTGGTCAGATGAGACCAATTGGAGCTCTTTGGCATCAACTCACTCCCGTTTTTGGAGGGGGAACTCCCTATGACCCAAGAACACCACCCCACCCCTAAAACATGGGGGTGGAAACATTATCTTGGGGGGTTTTTTTCGCAAAGGGGACAGGAAAACTTAAAACCATATAAAGGACGAGGGAAGGGGGCCATGCCTCAAAATCTTGGGTGAGAACCCCTTCCCACAGCCGGGGGGCATTGAAAATGGTCGTGGTGGGTATTCCACCCGACAATGACCCAAACACACCCCAAGGTAAAAAAGGAGGGGCTCAAAAAAAGCCATTAAGGTCCTGGAGGGGCCTACCCAGTCTCCAACCTTAATCCCATGAAAAAGTTGGGGAGGGAGCTGAAGGTTCGATTTTTCCAAAACCGTCAGCCTCAAAACCTTAATGACTTGGAGAAATCTGCAAAGAGGAGGAAAAATCCCTCCTGAATGTGTGCAAACCTGGTGGCCAACTACAAAAACGTCTGACCTCTGTGTTCCAACGGGTTTTGCCCCAAGTAAAAGTCTGTTTTGCAAGGGGTCAAAACTTATTTCCCCCATTAAAATGCAAATCAATTATAACATTTTTTGACATGCGTTTTTCTGGTTTTTTTTTTGTTATTCTGCTCTCAGTTCAAATAAAACCCACCATTAAAAAATTTTAGACTGTCATTCTTTGTCGGGGGGAAACTACAAATCCAGGGGGTCAAATACTTTTTTCCCCCCACTGTAGGGTTTTACCCACTCTATTTAATTGAGACCACACCGCACCTGATCTCGCAGGTATAGCTACGAACTGGAAAGCAAGAATATGACAAAGAACTTGCTAAAATTTTGCATAGTCCTTGGTTATACCCCTTTTAGGAGGAAAATTTGCAGGGAGAGACAAAATGGGTATCCTACTTTTTGAAAAAGAAAAGGCACAACCTTGCCACCATATACCTAACCTATGTGGCACTTTGGGCCTTTTAATTTTCATTGTATTAAAAGTTTTTATTGCACTTCAACTCACTTGGTTGAGCGCCCTTCACTTCTTTTTATTATCAATATTTATTTACGACCTATAAAATACAGTCTAATCAGTTTTAAATTAATTCCTTATTCAAATTTAAATGCCCACGTGAATTTCTTTTTTGCGCCAATAGGACCTACTCTATTTCAATAGACCAAAACATACTGGGCGCACTTGACTCTCAAAGCCCAACTAAGGGGGTGGTTACTGAAGTTGAAAAAGCAAGGG
>JAGTTL010000971.1:0-20862 GCA_036851935.1 Coregonus suidteri
TTTGGGGGCTTCTCACCTTAGGACATGAAATACTTACTATTACATAAGAATATATGGCTTACATATTGTAACCACACATCAAGATGTTAATCTCACAAGAGTAAGTCCAATAAGGATTTCTCCATGTCAAAATGAGTGGATGATTTACTAGGATCATCTCTTCTTTGTAGTGTTATTTTTGTCAGTGAGGAGCTACTATGTGCAGGACCTATCTTTAGACTAGAGCTAGAAGAGTGAGCTCACAACTTGGAGAGGGTTCAGCTGGTTGCATGGATACATTTTATATCTGCCTGAGCTCCCAGAGCTGTATTTACTGTGAACGATGTGTGGATGTGGTGTTGATTACTGCCTCTGTGAACAAGAGTTTATGTTAAAATAGGTCAACGGGTACTACAAGATACTGGGGAAGGCAGACAGTTTGCAGTTAACAATTAGTGCTAACAATGACTGTAGGAGTAGTTGTGGGTGTTTCCAACATTTATTGGCAGATTTTTAAAAAATAGACCCTTATGGAAAAACCACATGCCCACAAAGCTACTTGCTTAATTATTCTCCCCACATGAACTCTAACTTTGGTCTTATATTGTATTGTATTTTATATTGTATGTGGAAAAATCACATGATTTCACGTGTGAAATTACATGTTTTGCACATGTAACTGGTATTTCACATGCGACATATCACGTGAAATCATGTAAAACCCATGTGGTTTCTGACACTTCACGTGATGATATTTTCATATGAAGTTTCACGTGGATTTTCACTTGTGATCACATAACCTTTCACATGTGAAATCATGTGAAACCATGTGGTTTTGGAACACTTCAAATATGATGATATCAAGTGGATATTTTTCACATGAGATTTCACAGGTGATGCCCTGAAAAAAAAAAATTTGTCATTAGGATGTCCCCGGAACATCATGCATTTTTCAACGTACATTTTTGGTTACATTGAGTATGTTTATTTTTAACATTATTTATTATTTAACATGTGAAGAGTTTAACATGGGATTTGAACAGCATTCCAATCTTTCCCGCTATGGCCATCATTTCTGCGTCAATAACTGATTTCACATGTATCCTACACTTTTGGGCTTCAATGTCAATCTCAGTTAAAAACAGGATAAATTCCCCGCCATTTGACAACTATACAGAAAACCCTCAAATTACTGAAATAAGTAAATTAAAAATGATGAGAGAATAGTCAGAATAACTGATAACTAAAATAGCAGTGCAGATGGCACTCTTTTGCTAAGTGCAGAGATGTATTATAATCATGAATGTGTAGGTGACTTCTGAGAATGCTACAGATTTTGTGATGCGCAGGAAGATTAGCGTATCCCAAATCCAGAGGTTGTGAGGTCAAATCCCAGGTGGGGTTATATTGTAAAAGTTCAGCACCAAGTGATCATGTCAAATTGATTAAAGATTTTTTACATTTTTTTAGCTGAACAGCGTACACTTCCCTTTAAAACCCCCATACCATTTCATTACTTCCCTTACAAAAAAAACATGTGAAATGTGCAGTTTTCACATGTTTGGCTGACATTTTACATGTGAAAAAAAGAGATACCATGTGAGGCCCGTCGGTCACATGTGAAACCATTAAACACCACCTTTCACGTGAGGAGAATAACATGTTTTCACCTAAAAATGTGAATTGTAGTTTCAAGTAAAAATTCACGGAAAATCTAATTTTCACTTTCACATGTGAAAAAACATTCACATTTGAAAATGGGAATTCCAGTTTTACAGTGAAAAAAACGTTAAAATGTTGTCACGCGTAGTCTGATGGTATCCCACGTTGAAATTTGCTCAAATGTTTTCATGTGTAGCTTCATTTTATCACATATTCTTTTACATGTCACATGTTATCACATAAACTTCACATAAGATCATGTTATTATTACAGTTTGTATGTTCTGTTACACTAAAATGAGTCTGGTATTTATGTCATTGTTGGAGTGTTACGATGTAACACAATGTATTGTTCCCCTACTACACTAATTGTAGTCCGTCAGCGGCCACACTAGCCCAGGGCTCACTAATGGTCCGTACTAACAACACAGCAGAGCAGAGCCTTTTGAAGCTCATTTTGGAGTGGAGAATTCATTAACTGTGTGTCAGCACTGATGTCTGTGGATGTCCATCAGGGGCAGGAACAGCTGATCACACAAAACAGAGGGACAGAGGGGTGAAACGACTCACACTGACTGAGTGAAGAGGTTTAACATTTATCATTTGCCCTTGTGTTGCAGTAGTGTTTTTGAGATTGTATACAGTATAAGGTTTTGTGTGTGTGTGTGTGGGTGTGTGAGTGTGGGAAATGTTTGGCATTTCTATCTGGGAGGCACAGGTTGAGCAGCTCCACTGTGACAAGGCTCTATGCAGTGAGGGGGCTGTACCTTGGGGGAAAAGAGAGAGAGAGAGAGAGAGAGAGAGAGGGAGAGAGAGAGAGAGAGAGAGAGAGAAGAGAGAGAGAGAGAGAGAAGAAAAAAACAGAGAGAGAGAGAGACGAGCGAGAGAGGGGAGAGAGAGCGAGAGAGACGAGAGAGAGACAGAGAGAGAGAGCAGAGAGAGCAGCGGCAATTTCCACAGTCAGAGCTAACCCTATCTCAACCCCCAGCCTACCTGCTATTTCTCACAGACACAGTGATGCAGGATTCCCCCAAAGCTGTGCTGAGAGTGAGCTCCTTCTGCTTCTGACACCCCCACTCAACACATCACACAACCTCTTCTTCAGCAAAACACAAACCGGTGAGTCTCTACCTTTTCTGTGTTAGCTTTTCTGTGCTATGGGCTGTTAATTTTTTGTATCTGGCTTTTTGCTTGTTTGTAGTAGAAGTAGTAGCAGCAGTTTTTTTGTGAGTGGACTTTTGGGATGGCTCAAACTGTTAGCATCATAGTATTGCAAAATGGTAGTATCTTTATTCGTTCTTTCAGTTTGGTTGAAATATAAAGACAACCAAACCTAACTGTTTCTTGGTTTGTGAGGTGGCTAGCTAACTCTGTGCTGTTGTTGTTCCGGTATAAAAAGATCATGCCTGGGGGTCTCTTGATGAGTAATCTTTTAATCTGTTTTAATCCTGGATGTTTGTGCTCCACCGTCCGATTCTCCCAATGGGGGGTCTCTCAAACGTCTGTCAGTCAGATTTAAGGGTCTAGGCATTAAGCAAAAACACTTTCCCTTCTAGACACAATCTGAAAGCCTAAAGGGTCACCCTCTAACTAACTAAATGGTCCAGAAGTAACTGAAAACAGTTC
The DNA here is from genome assembly GCA_036851935.1 of Coregonus suidteri. Classification (NCBI taxonomy): domain Eukaryota; kingdom Metazoa; phylum Chordata; class Actinopteri; order Salmoniformes; family Salmonidae; genus Coregonus; species Coregonus suidteri. The sequence goes on from JAGTTL010000971.1 coordinate 3,267, forward strand.
CTCTCCACTTAGTACTTTAGTAGTTTATCTATCCATTTACTACTAGATGGGAGTGGTCGTTATGTTTTAGTTAATGCTTTGTGGATATTGTCCTTGACATGTACACAGACACAAATACACTAAGAAGACACACGTGATTCAGACGTATATTAACACCCACACACATGCAAATGTGTGCAACAAACACAACATCACCTCCTTACTCTGTACTCCCACATACTGAATCTCATCACCTCAGCGAGATTCTATAGTTTTCATTGAAGAAAATTACCTTATGGAAACCAACTTTTTACATTGATTTTGGTACTGTTCTCATAGCCCCAAGAGTGGTGTGTTCTACTAGTATGAAAAAAATGTAATGCCCACTAACTGTCGTCGCACAGGATAAGATGTCTGCTAAATGACTAAACATTAAAAGTGTTTAAAATGTAAGTTTTTATAGATGGTAACGGGTGTATGTATATGGGACAGTCTATCAGCCAATGTTAATGTAACTGTAGTCTAAACCACAAAGGGTGTACCCTCATAATAGCTTTAACTCCCGTATACAAACGTTATAAGCTTGCAATATGTAATTTTTTTGGGTGCAATTTAACCCGCGTCCTCAAATTCACTATAGAACTTGAGTTATAATTCTGTCATTCTCATTGCAAAGCAAGTCTAAAGACGCGGTAGATCTGTTCTTTGTGTCACTATTTGCATACATAGGATCCTGGTATTAAGTTTCGTTTTGGCGGTCTTACTTTCAATTTTTCTACACCTACTCTTCAACAAGCTGAATATACAAATATTTTTCCGTATGGACAAATATATTTCACCAGCCAGTTTTAGATGGTATATCTCGGATAGATTCTTTAACAATGACTGCTTGCCTTGATTTTGGTCACATATAACTGTACAACTCTTATTTCCTTCCATTTTCGAATTTTAATACTTTTACAAACTCCAGGAAATCGGTAGAGCGATTTTCTGCCTATATTGCACCAGTCCCTTTTTAAAGTATCAGTACATTCTTGAGAAAATAAGGGTTCCCACGGGTTTCTTTTTTCTTTCTTCTTCTTTTGTTCTTTTTCCTTTCTTCGGTCTGTCCCTATAGGATCAAATTTTTGGTTCCTAGGTAAGAACCCTTTTTGGGTCTCCCATGTAGAACCAGCGGATCCTGTGAAAATGGTGTTCTACGATGGAATCCAAAGGAGTTCTTCCTGGTACCAAAAACAGTTTTTCAAGAGGTTCATGCAACTATTGTGACAAACCGCAGGAATCCTTTTAAGGTATCTAGATAAGTCAACTTTTTTCTAGAGAATGTGCAGTACTCTACTGTAATGAATCATTTTATAAATATCGCCAGTGGATCTATATCTACTATGGTCCAGATTTTTCCAGGATAGAGGCAGTGACCTAGAGGAGCTAGATTGGGGGAACCCTAACCCTTAATCCGTGATCAGATTAGGATGAGAGATTACAAGGTTGTCTCTCTCTGACTGTGACGGTGGCCAGTCTGAGATTGTTTTTGGGTCAGGTCATTGTGGCTAGAAACACATACCTAAATAGAACCACACTATGTCTCTACCCTAACATTTATTTCCATCTGAACGTCATCTATTTTACCAACAGTGCGCTTGACATTATCTGCACATTATAGAGATTTGGCAGGTGTACAGACATCAACAACCACTCTAATGCATTATATGCCTCCATCACAACATAGCAGACCCGATCTCATTAGAGAAAGTCAATCTATGTAACTATGGTTATACATCATTATAAAGGCATATAACTAATGATTACACTAGACATCATTATTGTGGCATATAACTGTCAGTTTTTTATTGGACAAATATATGGTTAAATATCACAACTTGACAATAGTTCTAATATTTGATAGATCTTTGCTACAAAACATGCTGTGGTGCAGTATGGGTCATGCTCACAACAGGTGGTAAAAAACTCTCATTTAAAAGGAACTTATTGTTTAACATTTGTACTAGCTGTGGTGCTTTTGGTGTACAAGGTTTTCAATGTGATCATTACTGCATAGCTTTGTCACAGACAATTACCCATTGTAGAATATTATTTATGACAATATTTGGAAACTGAGTGGTACCATAATGCCAATATTTACTGTATAGATAGTTTAGCCCAATTACGTTGTACATCACACGTCCTCCCTCTCCCCTGTGGTTTGCGGTAATCTGATTCGCCTTAGCAGTGACCGAGGGGTTTAGGGTAAAAGGATCAGTGTGTACATTAGTGACCGACATGTCGGGCTGGTGGTTGGCTTTGTCCAGATCCTCGTTGGCTCTTAGCAGCTACGTCACCTGCTCTGGAAACCTTCACCTCAAACAAGCGCAACGTATCATTGCCTCGTACACAGCCGACAAGCACTACAACGCTACGACTGCACACTGTGAGATCGACAGACACAGAGCTGAGACGGCGCACACGCACATCGCACTCGCCTGCACGCACACGCAACAATACACACACCACACAACACACACCCACACCACACAAGAACACACCAAGATTAAAACACACACAACAGACGACGCACGAACACACACACACACTACCACACACACACATACAGCACACAACACACAAAACTCTCACGACCTCCACTCACAGTGGCTGACACACACCCATAACAACCAACTCACTACACCGTCATCACACACTAGTGACCAGCCTGTTAAACCGTGCAGCTGATGAGAGAGATCTCCTATTGTTGAGCCTGGCTGGATCAGGGTAGCGAATGGAGTCACGCCATAGTGCCACCAGGTGGTGGGGGTGTCGAAAGCTAACCGCCTTGACCTTCTGTTGCCCTCCCTCTCTGTCCATAGCTAGGTGTCTTTGTCTTAGCTCCTGTAGGCTGCACCGTCAAGTTATGAGGACAATAACTTGTTGTGTGTGTGTCTCCCCAATTGGTAACGCACCGTGTGTGTGTGTTGTAGGTGGGTTTGGATAGTGGTCGGTAGGTGGGAGATGGAGGATGCAATATAGGCCACAGTGTGTGTATTTTTTTGCCGAAGGTGTCCATATCCAGATTGTGTGTGTGTGGTGGAGGATATGTCTCTATTTCAGCATACTGTATGTAGAGTACATGTGTATGTGAGTTTTACAGCTGTGACTAACACTGCACTCCTCTTCAGTCCCATATCCCCACCCACTCCTGCTTTTTTCTCAATTTCCCAGTGTGTCTATAATTCGCTGGTTTGGTTATAAATAAGATACATAGACATTGTGTACGGCAGCTTGTACATAAAGATCCTATAATTCAATAGAATTATTCACATAATTGTGATTCTAGTTTAATTCTATAGGCTTGTATTTCAACTGCTCCCATTACAGGCCTGAGTAGCATTGTCATCCTACGTACAGATATAGCTTTCTATAGAGCACATCTCCGACAGGTCTCACATGGGTCAGGAAGAAACTCCATGGCCTAATACCTATATGTTGTCTAAACGCCTAATACCCACTTAACACTCTGGGATATGTTTAGTCTGTGACTGGTTTTCAGGACATCAATCTGAAAGCTACAGTTGAAGTCGGAAGTTTTTATTTCTTTCATCACATTCCCAGTGGGTCAGAAGTTTACATACACTCAATTAGTATTTTACTTGTTAGCATTGCCTTTTAAATTGTTTTTACTTGGGGTCAAACATTTTACATTTACATTTTAAGTATAGTCATTTAGGCACGACGCTCTTATCCAGAGCGACTTACAGTTAGTGAATACATATCTTTTTTTATTTTTTATACTGGCCCCCAGTGGGAATCGAACCCACAACCCTGGCGTTGCACAAACGCCATGCTCTATCAACTGAGCTACATCCCTGCCGGCCATTCCCTCCCCTACCCTGGACGGACGCTGGGCCAATTGTGCGCCGCCCATGAGTCTCTCTTCCCGGTCGCGGGCCGGCTACGGAGGCAGAGCCTGGATTCGAACCAGGATCTTCTAGTGGCACAGTTAGCACTGCGATGCAGTGCTTAGACCACTGCGCCACTCAGGTAGCCTCCACAAGCTTCCCACAATAAGTTGGGTGAATTTTGGCCCATTCCTCCTGACAGAGCTGGTGTAACTGAGTCAGGTTTGTAGGCCACTCCTTGCTCGCAAACGCTTTTTTTCAGTTCTGCCCACAAAATGCTTGGGGTCATTGTCCATTTTGGAAGACCCATTTGCAATCAAGCTTTAACTTCCTGGCTGATGTCTTGAGATGTTGCTTCAAGCTGCTCCTCCCCTTGTTCGGGCAGGCTTCGGCGGTCGTCGTCTCCCGGAGTACTAGCTGCCACCGTTCGATGTTTCATGTTTGTTTGGTTTTGTCTGTTTGTACACCTGTCCCTTGTTAGTGTTTGATTTTGTTTCCTATTTAGTTATCGTGTGTTGGGTCAGGTGTTATGTGTGATTGTTTTTTGTCAAGCTGTTGCTCTCTGTATTTACTCTCGTGTTTTGTTGTTTTTCGAGAGTCCGCACTGTGTGCGCTATCGTCGTTTTACGCACTGTGTTTATTTGTGCGTAATTTGTATTTTGCCTCCCGGTTGGGTTGGCTGTTCGCCTGTTTGGTGCTGCTTTCGTTTACTAAAGTCTGTTCACGAACGCCCGTGTTTCCTGCGCTTGATTTCCACACCGCATCTACACTCAGCTACTGACAGAATCACACATCCACCCATGGAATCAGCAGGAGCAACCGCGCCAACGGACATCATGGAGGACCGTCTTCGTGGGCAGGAGGACAGGATCAACCAGATCGGTCACGCCCTGGATCGGGTGATGAACACTCTCCACCGATGGGAAAGCAGCGGGGGGTACCCACGCCCCCACCTACCGGACCATCCCCATCGGTCAGTCCTCCTGTCCCCCTTCCGGAACCCAGCGGGATTCGGCTCTCGCTCCCGAGGGCGTACAACGGCTCCGCTGCCGGGTGTCAAGGGTTCCTGCTGCAAGTGGAGCTCTACCTCGCCACCGTACACCCGGCGCCCTCGGGACACGAGAGCGTCTCCGCCCTCATCTCCTGTCTCACCGGCAAGGCGTTGGAGTGGGCCAACGCCGAATGGAGGAGAATAGACGCCGCTACTATTACCTATGCGGAGTTCTCCCGCCGCTTCCGTGCCGTGTTTGACCATCCACCAGAAGGGAAGGCGGCGGGGGAGCGTCTGTTCTACCTCCGACAGGGGATGAGGAGCGCACAGGATTTTGCTTTGGAGTTCCGGACTCTAGCGGCAGATGCAGGGTGGAATGAGCGGGCCCTCATAGACCACTTCCGCTGCAGCCTCCGGGAGGACGTCCAGAGAGAGTTGGCGTGCAGGGATACCACGTTGTCGTTTGACCAACTGGTCGACATGGCCATTCGGCTGGACACCCTGCTCGCCACCCGTGGACGTCCCGGGTGGGGGTTGCCCATTCCACCTTCCGGCACCTCCGAGCCGAGCCCTATGGAGCTCGGAGGTGCTGGCGCTAGAGAACGGAGGAGTAGGAACCCGAGGGGGGCCGTTCCCTGCACCAACTGTGGCCGTGGAGGGCACACCGCGGCTAGGTGTTGGGGAAGGTCCCCCGGTGGAGGTGAAGGCAGGCCACGCATTGGGGAGTCCTCCCAGGTGAGTAGGCGCCCTACTTACCCAGAGCTTTCTGTCGTTCACATAACCTTGCCTGTTTGTTTTCCCACAGGGTTGCACCTCGTTCCCAGCATAAGGCGCTAGTAGATTCAGGCGCAGCTGGGAATTTTGTAGATCGCCAGTTCTGTGTAGAGTTAGGGATTCCTCTCCTTCCCGTTGATAAGCCTTTCCCTGTACATGCCCTAGATAGCCGTCCGTTAGGATCTGGGTTAATTAGGGAGGTCACAGCGCCCCTTAGGATGAAGACGCAGGGGGGTCATGAGGAGACGATTCAGCTCTATCTGATTGACTCTCCTGCGTATCCGGTGGTGCTGGGACTTCCCTGGTTGATTACCCATGATCCTACTATTTCGTGGCGAGAGAAAGCTCTTAAAGGGTGGTCTGTTCAGTGTGAGGGGCTATGTCTGGGTGTTTCCATAGGGGCGACCTCGGTGGAGAGTCCAAATCAAATGCCCGCACTGCATATATCCCCCCGAGTATGAGGATTTGACACTGGTGTTTAGTAAGACAAGGGCGGCGCAGCTGCCGCCTCATAGACAGGGGGATTGTGCGATAGATCTCCAGTTAGGAGCAGCACTCCCGCGGAGCCATGTGTATCCCTTGTCTCAAGAGGAGAGGAAGGCGATGGAAACTTACATCGCCGAGTCTCTGAGACAGGGATACATACGGGCCTCCACTTCACCCGCTTCCTCAAGCTTCTTTTTTGTGAAGAAAAAAGATGGAGGTTTGCGCCCGTGTATTGATTACCGCGGTCTCAATCAGATTACGGTGAAGTACAGTTATCCACTTCCTCTGATTGCGACTATGACGGAGTCATTACACGGTGCTCAGTTCTTCACAAAATTGGATCTCAGGAGCGCATATAACTTGGTGCGCATTAGAGAGGGCGATGAATGGAAGACAGCATTTAGCACGACCTCCGGTCATTACGAGTATCTCGTCATGCCATATGGGTTAATGAATGCTCCCTCAGTCTTCCAATCCTTTGTAGATGAGATTTTCCGGGACATGCAGGGGCAGGGAGTAGTCGTGTACATAGACGATATTCTGGTGTACAGTTCTACCCGAGCTGAGCATGTAGCCCTGGTGCGCCGAGTGTTGAGGAGACTGTTGGAGCATGACCTATATGTCAAGGCAGAGAAATGTCTGTTCTTTCAGAAGTCGGTCTCCCTTTTGGGTTATCAGTTGTCTGCGTCAGGGGTGAAGATGGAGGTTGACCGGGTGTCAGCTGTGCGTAATTGGCAAACCCCAACCACTGTGAAAGAGGTGCAACAGTTCTTGGGTTTTGCGAATTATTACCGGAGGTTTATCCGGGGTTTTGGACAGGTGGCAGCTCCCATAACGTCTCTGTTGAAGGGGGGTCCGGTGCGCTTGCGGTGGTCAGCTGAGGCGGACAGGGCTTTTGGGAGACTGAAGGACCTGTTTACCTCGGCGCCGGTGTTGGCGCATCCGGATCCCGCTTTACCATTCCAGGTAGAGGTAGACGCGTCCGAGGCCGGTATTGGGGCCGTCCTCTCACAACGGTCTGGCACACCACCTAAGCTCCGCCCCTGTGCCTTTTATTCTAAGAAGCTCAGTCCGGCGGAGCGGAATTATGACGTAGGGGACAGGGAGCTGTTAGCCGTGGTACAGGCCCTAAAGGTGTGGAGGCATTGGCTTGAGGGGGCTCAACACCCTTTCCTCATTTTGACGGACCACCGTAACCTGGAGTACATCCGGGCAGCTAGGAGACTGAATCCTCGCCAGGCCCGCTGGACTATGTTTCTAGCCCGGTTTGTGTTTAAAATCACTTACATCCCTGGGTCCCAGAACGGGAAGGCAGATGCCCTGTCTCGGCGGTATGACACGGAGGAGAGGTCCGTTGAGCCCACTCCCATACTACCAAAGTCTTGTCTGGTGGCACCGGTGGTATGGGAGGTCGATGCAGAGATCGAGCGGGCGTTACGCACCGACCCAAGTCCTCCACAGTGTCCAGTGGGTCGGACGTACGTTCCGCTCGAGGTACGCGATCGCCTCATTTATTGGGCTCATACGTCCCCCTCCTCTGGACATCCAGGTATCGGCCGGACAGTTCACTGCCTTAGCACTAAGTACTGGTGGCCAACGTTAGCCAGGGATGTGAGGTTTTATGTCTCCTCCTGTTCGGTGTGTGCACAGTGTAAGGCGCCCAGACATTTGCCCAGGGGTAAGCTACAACCCCTGCCCGTTCCACAACGACCCTGGTCCCACCTCTCGGTGGACTTTGTTACAGACCTTCCCCCCTCACAGGGGAATACTACCATCCTGGTCGTTGTGGATCGGTTCTCGAAGGCCTGTCGTCTCCTTCCCATGCCGGGTCTCCCTACTGCCCTACAGACCGCTGAGGCTCTGTTTACCCATGTCTTCCGGCATTACGGGGTACCCGAGGATATAGTGTCTGATCGAGGCCCCCAGTTCACCTCCAGAGTGTGGAGAGCCCTTTATGGAACGGTTGGGGGTTTCGGTGAGCCTTACCTCGGGTTACCACCCGGAGAGTAATGGGCAGGTTGAACGTGTCAACCAGGATGTGGGTAGGTTTCTGAGGTCTTATTGCCAGGGCCGGCCGGAGGAGTGGGCGAGATACGTTCCGTGGGCCGAGATGGCGCAGAACTCTCTCCGCCACTCCTCCACCCAACTAACCCCTTTCCAGTGTGTGTTAGGGTACCAGCCGGTTCTGGCACTTGGCACGAGAGCCAGATCGAGGCCCCTGCGGTGGATGAGTGGGTGCGGCGCTCGGAGGAGACATGGAACGCTGCCCACGTCCATCTGCAGCGGGCCATCCGTCGGCATAAGACGAGCGCCGATCTCCACCGCAGTGAGGGGCCTGTATACGCACCTGGAGATCGAGTCTGGCTCTCGACCAGAAACCTGCCCCTCCGCCTGCCCTGCCGGAAGCTGGGTCGGCGGTTTGTGGGGCCATTCAAAGTCCTGAGGAGGTTGAACGAGGTGTGTTACAGGTTAGAACTGCCTATTGATTACAGGAATATTAACCCCTCGTTCCATGTGTCTCTCCTCAGGCCGGTGGTAGCTGGTCCACTCCAGGACTATGAGATAGAGGAGATTCCTCCGCCCCCGTTGGACATCGAGGGGGCTCCGGCGTACACTGTGAGGTCCATCCTTGATTCGAGACGCCGGATGGGGGGTCTCCAATATCTCGTGGAGTGGGAGGGGTACGGCCCGGAGGAGCGGTGCTGGGTGCCGAGGAGGGACATATTAGACCTGTCCCTGCTGACCGAGTTCCATCGGGGTCATCCTACGCGCCCTGCTCCGCGTCGTCCTGGTCGTCCCCGAGGCCGGGATCGGCGCACGGCTGGAGCCGCGCGTCAATTGGGGGGGGGGGGTACTGTCACGGTTTTCGGCCGAGGCTGCTCCTCCTCCTTGTTCGGGCAGGCTTCGGCGGTCGTCGTCCCCGGAGTACTAGCTGCCACCGTTCGATGTTTCATGTTTGTTTGGTTTTGTCTGTTTGTACACCTGTCCCTTGTTAGTGTTTGATTTTGTTTCCTATTTAGTTATCGTGTGTTGGGTCAGGTGTTATGTGTGATTGTTTTTTGTCAAGCTGTTGCTCTCTGTATTTACTCTCGTGTTTTGTTGTTTTTCGAGAGTCCGCACTGTGTGCGCTATCGTCGTTTTACGCACTGTGTTTATTTGTGCGTAATTTGTATTTTGCCTCCCGGTTGGGTTGGCTGTTCGCCTGTTTGGTGCTGCTTTCGTTTACTAAAGTCTGTTCACGAAAGCCAGTGTTTCCTGCGCTTGATTTCCACACCGCATCTACACTCAGCTACTGACAGATATAGATACTTTTGTACCTGTTTCCTCCAGCATCTTCACAAGGTCCTTTGCTGTTGTTCTGGGATTGATTTGCACTTTTCGCACCAAAGTACGTTCATCTCTAGGAGACAGAACGTGTCTCCTTCCTGAGCGGTATGAAGGCTGCGTGGTCCCATGGTGTTTATACTTGCGTACTATTATTTGTACAGATGAATGTGGTACCTTCAGGCGTTTGGAAATTGCTCCCAAGGATGAACCAGACTTGTGGAGTTCTACAAAAAAAATTCTGAGGTCTTGGCTGATTTCTTTTGATTTTCCCATGATGTCAAGCAAAGAGGCACTGAGTTTGAAGGTAGGCCTTGAAATACATCCACAGGTACACCTCCAATTGACTCAAATGATGTCAATTAGCCTATCAGAAGCTTCTAAAGCCATGACATCATTTCTGAAAATTTGTTTAAAGGCACAGTCAACTTAGTGTATGTAAACTTCTCACCCACTGGAATTGTGATACAGTGAATTATAAGTGAAATAATCTGTCTGTAAACAATTGTTGGAAAAATGACTTGTGTCATGCACAAAATAGATGTCCTGACCGACTTGCCAAAACTATAGTTTGTTAACAAGAAATGTGTGGAGTGGTTGAAAAATGAGTTTTAATGACTCCAATCTAAGTGTATGTAAACTTCCGACTTCAACTGTATTTAGGCTGTTACCGATATGGTAGCCTAATGATAACCTAATTACCAATCTAATATCCCTACCCAGGCTAGGGGCTGCAGGTTAGCTGAAAGGCCCAGAGGTGATCCTGGTCCGGTCACGTGGTGAGGGAAAACGAGTTGTGATGGCGTCAATCGAACACTGGTCCAGATATGAGTTGTATGCTATAGAACAGGCAAATAGACCTGGGACACCAGGTGGGTGCAGTTAATGATCAGGTAGAACAGCAAACCAGCAGTGCTCCAGACATCCAAGCTCGGATTGAATACCTGCTATAGAGAAGAGACTGTTCCTGATATATGTTGGAGGCTATTAGTCTATAGAGGGGCCGGCGTCAGACTGTCTGTGTCTGATGTTGCTGCAATTATTGTGGAGCATGGCAATAATTAGGTTGAGAATACACACACACTTTCACTTACACACACACACACACAAGTGTGGTGCGCGCGGACACACACTCACACACTCACACAAACACACGTGTACATACATGTGGGCACACTGGGCAATACGTGCTGCATTGTTCATGTGTGTATGGAATGCATATGAAGTCTGCAGCCCTGTGGTATGTCATGGTGTATTATGTTTCATAGACATAGTGACAAGGCACAGTGAAAGGTGGACACGGTGACATTTGAGTAATCCAGGTGCTAACTGAAATGTGAACTTCGCCGCCACACAAATAAACCTCCCTGGTCATTTGACATCAGACTTCTCACTTTACCTCATATTTTTGGGATATCAATTCATATCTGGAATATGTAGATATAATTCCCTATAATTGTAGATGCTGCACAAACTGCTTCAACATAGTGTGATATACTGTCTAAAATAATTCAACTCCTAGAGAAAATACATTTACAGTTTTTCTCAGTCGCTTTGGTGCATTTTTTCACATCATCCCTAACATGTACAAAATAATAAGTGCATTTCTCAGAACAATTTGTACAAACTGCAATATACAATAGATATGTTTCTAAAGCTAGTCAGTCACTAAAAATCCTTAGTACATCTCTCAAAAGTAAATATTCATGCCAATGATCATGTCAGTGTCATCAGAATGATAAGTCATTGAGTCATTGTTCACGAAACAAGGTTGTCAAAATGTTTAGGCATGTTGTCAATGGAACTGTGTACTTTGACAGTATTACCTGATGTAAACTTAGGCTACAGTTTGGATGACAGTTACTGTATTGAAAATGCACAAGGCTGCACTTCTATGGCATATATCAATTTAAACAGTACTATTTACATATTACTGTATGTGGGTTATTGATTAAAAGAGACTGGACAACCCCAAGGGGCACAAAGGAAAAAAAAACTAAATTAGAAAGAAACACAGGAAACCAACCCTAAGGCACAACTTTGCCCACAGCACTGTTCTAGTGCTGTCCTCTACACATCCAGACGTTCCTGTCTTGTCAGCCCACATATTCTCATCCACATCACACCGGATATTTTCCCTTCCAATGCAACAACGTGGAAAGAATCTTTTAGAATGCCTTATCCATCCTCTGCAGGGCGTCTACTGGTGGTGTCCTCACAGCTGCAGCCATTGCAGCCAGCAGGGGTCATCTGTGTGTGTGGCTGACGATCGTTACACCTTCCACCTCCATGCTGAAAAGAACTCCTCAATTGGGTTAAGGAATGGTGAATAAGGTGGGGAGGAATTCTATGAGCATCCTCGGGTGGGGGTCACAAACCATTGCCTTATGATGTTTGATCGATGGAAACTCACATTATCACAAAGTGGCCACATACTTTGGCAAATCCTCTCAAACAGACCCCTCTCATCATCAGGGATGAGAGCCCTGTAGAGAGTCTCTAAAAGTTGAGTAGATGCTGGGTGTTGTATGGTCCCTAAAAGGGGGATATGGGTTAGGACACCATGCTCCGAAATAGGCAGCACACATGGTGATATTTCCTCCCGTTGGCCTGGCAAATCCACAGTAGCTCTCTTGTGACCGATGATATTCCGACCCGCCTTCTGCATTTGGTCAGGTTGAAGCCAGCCTCATCCACGTATACAAAGTTGTGAGAGGGTTCACTTGATTCCAACTCCATTATACGCTATAATCCCAGAACACACAGTTGAATTTGTTTTGGTAAAGGAAGAGTGACATAAAATGTACATATATTGCTGTTCCTTCCACAGCAATGGAAATGGGTGCAGTTTATGCTTACTGTACTATGTAACACGATAAAAATGTTGCTGTAAAGTAGTTACATAGATATATGTTTTACCTGTACATACTGGTACCGTAGCTCCTTAACTCTGTCCTCATTCCTTTGGAAATGGTACACGGTACAGCTGTTTCATACTCATCTGGTTTCTATGCAGCACACCCTGTCGATGGTTGAGATGCTAACCGTCTGGATGTTTTCAAAGACATCGTTGTCTTCTATAATGGTCCTTTGTATTTACCTGAGTCTGCATGGCATTGTTTGCTCGGACCATGGTGCAAATAGCCTCCTCCTGTTTGAGGGTGTAAAAAGGCGTCCTCTGCCACCGGTTTGAGGTAATCTTGCAGTCCTATGTGTGGAAAAATGCAGTGATGCATCGCACACTTTCACATAGACAAAAAACTATGCGAACACACATTTTACTGTAAAACATACAGGTGGGTGCATGTAAGGTGCAGTATGTATCTGTATAGAGTATATTTCTGTATGCTGTGAAATACAAGTGGACTACTGTAATATGAAGCATTGTAGGAAGTATACAGTATACTGCTTATATACAGTAACAGTTGCACTGTACATTGGTGGACATACCTGTTCTCTCTTCGAAAACGTTTGTACTATTGAGGACACGGTTGATCTCCCAATATTCGGCTGCACCCTTCGACCCGCTCTCAGCCATTGTAAGGCCATGATTGACAACATGGTCTACAATAGTGGCCCTTATGTCATCAGATATGCGCCTATGTCCTCTTCTGCCTCTTCCTCTGTTTTGCCTTCCACCACGTCATCCTTGCTCCTCTTCTTCCTCCTCTTGCTGTTGACCCTGTTCGTTTCCTGGTCCATACCATTATTGGAAAATTGCAACTCTGTGTGTGTGGTCTGTCTATATATGCTTGCCAATTGATTCTTCATGAGATGCACCTTTGAGCAATTTAGACAACTGGTTGATTGTTGGTTGAACTAACACTTTTACATTCCTTCATGAGTGAGGGTTAATTTCACCTGCACGATTCAGCAATTTACGTTTTTGTACAATAAGGTCTAATAGAAATGTGTAAAACTATGCTTGACAGTTTATGACAAATAGTTTCACAATTTTGCATGTAATGGCTTATGCAAGGAACTAATGCCCTAAGATGTTTTGAGGGGTAAGACTATTCAACAGAGACCCATCTACTACTATATTTTGATCAACATGACATGAGCAATTGAAATGTGGAAAAAAAGCTGACACTTGTACATTATCAATTGCAATATACTGTACAAAAGCAAATTGCAATTTGTTCAAAGGAATAAGAAATTGCTTTAATGATGTGCACAAGTGACTAGATGATTTGGAATTTGTACAAGTAGTATCAAGAATTGCACTTTTGATCTAAGAAATGCACCAAAGCGACCTGAGAAAAACTGTAAGCAATAGTGCGTGAATCGAAAAAAAAGTTCAGCTTTTATAGCAATCAGACACTTTTGGAAAGGTGGATAGATAGATAGATAGATAGATAGATAGATAGATAGATAGATAGATAGATAGATATATAGATAGATAGATAGATAGATAGATAGATTAGATAGATATATATATAGATAGATAGATAGATAGATGGAGGATGGCATGATTGGATGGATAGATGGATAGATAGATAGAGGATAGATGGATGTAGGGATGGAGGTTTTAAATGAATGGAGCCCCTGCCTAGTATAGACAGTGGGGAGAGGAAATATGTCCTTCGGCCTGTGAGGAATATGTGGCCAGAGACATGGCCATCTAGCCCATCTGTCTTTCAGAGGAGAGAGAGAGATTAAGCCAAGGCCTCCACACAACCTTATAAAATCACACAATCATATTATGAAGAGCAATAGTAGGTATAATACAACAATAAACTATACGTACTCTTCCTTTTCTAACACATTTAGTAAATGGCTGGAAATAAACTATCTATGTTTGTGCCTGTGTGGAAAGTCACTCACTGTGTGGGAAGTGTACTATTCTATTTAAATCTCTTCAAGGAAGCTGAATGATTGCTTTTAACATCCCTTCTCTTTTGGCGGATGTCATAGAACGTATTCTAGTTTCTTTTATTACTCTGTCATGTTTGTTTTGGAATCAATGTCATTGGAGTGGCTGCTGCCCTGCCTTTCCATGGGGCATGTTGTCAGGCAGCCATGCTATCTGCTCCTGGCTGCGTCCATAGCTCAGGGATGTTATGTGAATGCCGCCCTCGAACTTGGAGTCCTGTCCCCTGCCTGATTGAGGAAAGGAAAGAATATCCTAACTCCTGATGTGTGATTTGAAGGGGGACAGCAATGAGCTTGCCTCCGCACTATTAATAATTACATCAAACTTAAATCCCGTGATAAAACCAGAGCTGAAGCTGACTGACCCTGATATACAGCATGCAGGGTAGAGTAGAGCGCACAGCTCACTTATTCTTGATGAGATAAACTGAGCAATAAGGTCCGACGGGGGTAGTTTATAGTAACATGACGCAAAAATAGGGTGTGCCTGGAAACCAGCTGCTCAAATTAACACTTTAGCAGTTTTCTCTCATTAAATACCCTATGGGCCGGTTTCCCAGACACAGATAAAGCCTAGTGCTTTAGACTAAACCCAGAGGAGGTGGGCCTTATTCCTTTGAATAAATACGGTTACCAAAATATGACTCCATGCGTCAGGTGACATTGGTCAAGTGAAAAACTCTTGGGATCTTTCTTAAAGTAGGTCATAAAATATGTGACCATCTCGGGTTAAATATAGTTTTAAACATGCTTTTACTTCCACAAGGCATAGCAATCAATCTAAACCTCAATTCAGATTGAGCCACAGATGTGTAACATGGAACAAAAGCTATATCCACCCACCCATTTAGTTTTACTACATAACGAATAACAGCAGCCTTTGGGTCGAGTCTAACACTCTCATAGTTCATTAGTACAAACTTGTCAGTTTCCCTCTCTCTGTTTGACTGGCCGGGCGGGTTTGCCAAGCTCTCTTATCTTTACTATTAGTACATCAGTTGCATGGTACGAAAATCTAGTAGTAAAAGTAAGGTACGCTATGTCAGATTCCATAGCACAGGCCAGAGACGGCAAGTGTGTCTGACTAACTGTCTGCCACATCCCTTTTTTAACCAACCCCTAGCCTGGATTAAAACCTCTTTGCCATTGTGACGTGTCACAGGGAGACATGCCTGTTATCCCAGTGTTGCCGTGGTTTTGGGGCTAGCCCTCGAACCCTTTCCTGGTGGACACACACCGACATCCTCCTTCGCAGGCGTGCCTCACACATACTCCCTCTCCCTCCCTTCTCTCAGACAGACCCTAGGCCCAAGCAAGATACAATCCTGTCCACTATGCTCCCAGGCCAAGTCTGTCGCTCTGTCCAGCCTGCTGCGCACATCACATCACTGGCCTCATGTCTCTGTCCACAGACCCTGCCAGGCCAAGCATTTAAACCTCTCTCTTCTCTCTGTCTATGCCCCCCCACCTCCCCCCCCCCCCCACCCCCCCCCCCTCTCTCTTCTCTCTCTATCAACCATAGTACCCACCGACACAGGCACACACGTGCTCTCACCAAATTCTCTTTCTTTACTCTCTCACTTTCTCAAAACACTTTCGGGTAACGCCCCTTATTCTCTGTGTTTCAGGGGCAGTATGGAGGAGGCCCACCGTTGAAGGAGGGCTCCAGGGAAACGGTAAAGCTACAAAACAAACATCTTTATTGTTCCATAACAAGACAACGGAATTTGGAAATTTTTTTGCTGCGCAGTCCCCAAAAATGATTCCCTTTTGTCATTCATGGAAAGAAAGGAGTTTTTTTCAAAAGCAACATTTGAAAAGGTCAGAGGCATTTATGAAGCTTTTTGTGTTGTGAGATTCTGCAATGAAAAATGGATGGCAAGGGTATCTAGTAGGGAAAGGCCCTAGTAATCATCAGGTATCTTTTTTTAAAAGGAAGGTCAAACCTTGGTGTCAGAAGGAGAGTAAACTTCACTACATTTTCAGATGTAGTCGAAGATCTATAGACCTGGGGGGCAGGTAGCCTGGCGGTGGGCTTTGGGGGCCCAGAAACCCCGAAAAGTTGTGGATTGAACCCCGAGTGACAAGGTAAAAATCTGTGTTCTCCCCCTGAGAAAGGGCAGTTCCCCCATTTTTCCCTGGGTCTGAGACTGGATGTAGTTTAAGGCTGCCCCCCCCCCACCTATCTGCTTTAGAGGGAGGGGGTTAACTGGGGAAGCCCCAAATTTCTTTAAAAGCATTCGATGTACAACTGAAGGTACCCCCTTTTCTTTTTTTCCCCCCCCCGTCTGATTTTCCTTTTGGCGTCTTCACATTTCATGTTTTCAGTAAATTGATTAAATCTAGCGTGCGTCCACAGAGCAGCGTCAGTGACTAGACTTATCTGGATATCCATTCTCCCTGGGGCTTTTGTAATACAAGGGCAAACCCGGATATTAATAGAAACATAGTCTGATACCAACTTTACATTACAGAAGTCATGCCCGTATAACTTTCTACAAAAATTAAGAAGAGGCATTATATTCTTGATAATGCTAAAAACCATTAGAAAATAAGTATTAGATCTTCTACTAATGTAGGAAGTACTGTGTGTTTCTCAAACAAAAAAAAAGCTAACCCCGCACGGATAAATATTTGGGCAGAAACCAGGGGCATTTTGACCCCGCATTGGAATTCCTGAAAAACCCAAAAGTTTGGGTTGTGGATTAATAAACATGGGTTAAATTTTTAAAACATGTTGTTTTTTTGTTTCATGCTGAGTTTACCCAGCAGCTGGGTTTTTTTTTTAATAATCCCTTTGGGTTTTTTTCAGGAGGCGTGGCTTTTTAGGGGGTGGCTTTAGATAGATCTTTGGTACCCGGAGAGTAAATATTCCTGTTCTCATGTTTAAATTTCATACTGAAATTTTTTTATTTTTTGCATTTTACAATTCTTCTGAAATTTGAAAAATTTATTCATATTTTAATAAAGTGGTAACTATCCCAAAAATGGGGTTTGCAAGGGTTTTAGGGAACTATACCTTCTCTAAACCTCTTGAAGCCCGAAAAGTCAATGTAAGCTTTAAAATTACTATACAACGAACAGATTAACAGGAATGAATTTCTCTCACGGGTGGCTAAACATTGTATCTGAAAGCCCCGCCCCTACAAAATCGCCTCCCTTTTATTCAATAAAACCCGCACCAACAACCCGCATCAACAACCCAAACCTTGCTTTTTTAAAAAAGACCCCCAAATAAGTGACCCAACGCCTGAACCAGCGGGGGGTCAACAAA
>JAGTTL010000972.1:0-20860 GCA_036851935.1 Coregonus suidteri
TTTTCTGTACCTTCGCCCCCTTTTGCCTTTTTTCTCTTCCCTTTTCCCTTTTTATCTTTTGTATCTTTTTCATTTTTTGTCAATGTCAGGCCAACGTTTATTCCTTTTTCCCAAAAATAACCTTCAATATCTTTTAAAAACAGGATTACTATTTTGAAACTTCATCAACGGGAGTAATTACTTTCATATTTTTTAAATTCCCTTTTTTCCCCCAGTAAAAACTCTTTTATTTTTTAATTGGAATTATTGAAATTATTATTATTATTATTATTTTTAAACTAATTTAATTTGAAAACCAAAAAATACTTTAAGCTAGTATTTTAAATCTTTCCCTCCTATTTTTTTTTTTTTCCAAATTATTGATTAGTGGCAATCTTACCACTCCATAAAGAAAGGTAAAGGGGAAACATTCAAACTTCAAACAATAAAAAAAAAAGGACCTGTAACCAGCAAAACTACAGTCCCCACAACCCAAATTTGCAAAATAAGCCCCCCAACGTTTATTTTACAGAATTCTCAGTGCTGGTTTCCAACACAACTCCAATCAAAAAAACCCAGGCAAAAAAAACCCTAATGTGAAATTTCCCAAAATTACATAAATTGATAATTCTGTTTCCACTTTCCCTTCCAAATGGTCACAACAGAAATATTCTATCCCTAGGTAGTATCTAAAAGGTCATGTTTTTGCTAGGGTTTGCAAAGGGGGGTGATAGATGAATTTTTACCTGCTTTGCTAAAAACCAGGGGGAAAAGCATTATTTACATGGGCCCTTTTTGATAGGGGAATTTTGGGAAGATTGGGGGCCAGGTTTGGTTTTTTTCAAAAACCAAAAATATTATGTTTACTAGATTAAATACCATTTTTGGGAAAAAGGGACGGAGAGAAAAAAATATTAAGATTGGTCAGTTGTTCCCGGAATTTCCCCAGGAGCCCTGTAAAGATATTTTAAATTTTTGATGCAAAAACCATTTAAAAAGGACAGGTCAGAGGTTTTTCTTGCCCAAAAAAGCATACAGCATGTTTTTAAAAACCACACAGAAGGGCGACGAGGTTTTGGGGACGTGTTGCATTTTTTCCAGCTTTCCCCATTCCCTGGGTACGAAGTGACCCCCCGCTCAAGAGGAAATCCCAGATAGGGTTGATATTTTTTCAAAAAACTTTGGGGCCCGGGGCCCGGTTTTCGTTTGCTAGTGTGTGCTTTGAGGAATTACCGTTTAAAAAGTTGGTGTGCACCTTGCTCTTATTTGTGTGTGATGAAAATTTCCGTTCAAAATTTCTAAATTTTTTTTTGCTTTGGGAAAAAAGAAAACAGGGGGGAGTGCCCCTATGGAATTGTTAACACGGGGCCCACGGATTTTTGGGTTTTTGAAAAAATAAAAAAGGAGTGTCCAGGGATAGCATGAAGGAAAAAAAGCCGGGAAAAAGGAAAAAAAGTATATTTTTTGGGACTTTCTGATTTAAGGAACCCCTCAAACGGGGGCGATCTTTAGGAGGGGCCAAAATTTCCGGGAAAATTTCAAAAGGGGTTATTTTAAGGTCGTTCGGGGAAAATTGTGATTTTTGTGGAAGATACTTTAAAAATTGTAAGTTCCCTCTCGACATATATTTGACGGGGGTATGGGGTCGAAGTAACCTTCATTAAATATCTGCAAATGGGCGGGTAGCAAAAAAATTTAAAAGGAACAATGGAAAAAAGGAGCAAACGGTAGCATGCTTAGTGATTGTATAACGGATGCTTTCCCTCTTAAATTTGTGTGTGTGAAGGCAAAACACCCTTGGGCGTGGGGAAAAAAGGGGAGGTCTCGTTTGTGTGTCGCTAGGCCTATGAAAAACGGGGGTTTTTGGGTTTTTTTTGTAAGGAAATATTTATTTTAAGGTTAAAACCATGAGTCTCTAAAAAGGGAAAAAATTTTTAAATAATTTTTTAAAAAACTTGAGCCCCTGGGAGGACTTTGGGAGTAATAAAATAAGAAAAAAAAGGGGTTAAAATTAAAGTAAAAGAGGGGGAAATAGAGGAAAAGAAAATAGATTGTGGTAAAGTTAAAAAAAACTTCGAAGAAACATTTGTGTTCATTTTTCCGTTTTGGGTTTTTTGGGGTTTTTTGTTCGGGTTTTTTGTGTTGGAAATCGGGGGGGACAGTTTGGTTTTTCGGGTTTTCTGTTTTTTTTAGCTTGGAGAGAGCTGCTTGGGGGGAGCTCCTCTCGCTTTGAAATCGCACTGGTGAATGAGTTTTCGATGCGTGGGTTTTTAATGATTTTTTGGGGTTACGTAACCCAAATATCCCAATCCCCTGCCGGCACTGAGCCGCTGTGACACGCAGTTTTAAAGGGGGGCTGCAGAAAAGAAAAGGGAAAGGGGTAGTTTTTAAAAATCCCCCACGGAAAAAGAAATTCTGTTTGAAAAAGTGGCTGTTGCTTAACTTTTTAAAAACTTTTTAAATGGATCTTTTGAATTTTATAAATGAGAGATTTTGGGGGAGGGAAATTAAAAAATAAAAATAAAAAATAAATAAAAAAAATTTAATAATTTATATTTTTGCTTTTAATTAATTAAATCTTGATTTTAAGCTTTTTGCATATTTCTTAGGGGGGATGTAAACATAGGTATGCAAAAATCTAAATTTTTTTTTGTTTTTTTTTTCCTTTGTTTTCCGTCGTGAGAAAACGAGAAGGAGGGGGAAAGAGAGGGAGAGTAGGGTGCTGACCATGCGTACATGACAGTGGGGGTGTTTGCCTGGGGAATCCGCCCAATTTCAAGGCCCGTACTGTTTGTTCAAAAAATTTATTTTCCCATACAGGATATTTTTGGGGCCTAGCTTATTTAATTTTTGGGGAAAATTTTTAACAGGGACTGTAAATTTGAGGAAATTTAAAAAAATTGCACATTGGAGTTTTTTTGTGCAGGGGGTTTTGGGGTTTGATTAGAGTTGTTTTGGGAAAACCCACCCACTGACATTATTCTGTAAAATTAAGGTAATTGGGTAAAGTATTAAGAAAGGGGTTTTGTGAGTGCTGTAGTGTTGCTAGATTAAGGTTTTCTTTTATGGATTGCTCTGAATTTAAACATTTCCCCTTAAATTTTCCCCTTATCGGAGGGTAGATTCCCACTAATCAAAATTTTTGGTAAAAAAAATAAAATAAAAATTAAAATTAGAAAAATTGATGGAAAATTTAATTGGTTTAAATTTAAATTTAAATTGGTTGATGATTGATTGTTTGATTTTTTAAATTAATTATACCAAAAAAAAAAAAAAAGGGGGAAAAACATAAAGCACATAGTCAAAAAGTATTTTTTGGTTTACAAATTAAAATTGGTGTAAAAAAAAATAGAAATAAACCCAATTTTCCCAAAATAAAGGAATTAAAAGATTTGGGTTACAAGGGGAAAAAGGACATAAAAAAACTAGAAAGTAATTACCCCCTGTTGATGTGTACAAAAAAAATTTTTCCTCTAGGTAAGGGTTTATTGAAAGGTTATGGGGAAAAGGGAATAAAATTTGGCCTGACTTTGAAAAACCAGGGCCCAGTGGAAGGGCCCTTTTAAACCCAGACGTCATCAAGATAAGGGAAATTTGCTTGGGCCACAAAAGCCAGAAAAAGGGGGGGGGAACAAAGGGGAACAACTTTAAAAAAAGAAAAAGAGGGAGCGGGGGTGTTTCTTAAGTTGTTTGAAAATGAAGGACAAAAAGGGTAAAAGTTTACAAAAGATAAAAAGGGGACAGAGGTTTTATAAAAAATGGCAAAGGGGTTTAAGGTAAACAAAAAAAACCAAATGGGAAAGCCCAATACCCTTTTTCCCACAAAAGGGAAATTCAAAAAAAAGACCCCCCCCCTTACGGGGAAAATTTAAATTTAAGGACTTTCTACCTCAGTTTCCCAAATGATCATTCAGGAGGGGGGATTATTGCATCAAAAATAAAAGTTTGAAAGAAAAATAGAAAAGAGGACAAGCGGGAAAACGCCCAAAAGATGAATCCAAACCCCCAAAAGAAAGAAGAAAACAGATTTTTGGGAAAATAAAAGGGGTGGAGTGGGGTTTCAGGAGGAGGAAATAAAAAATGATGTTATGTTTTACAGAGTGTTTTCAGAAGAGATAATGGGGGGGGGAAATGCCCTGGTTTCAGACAGGGGTTTGGGGCCGAGGGGAAAAAAGGGGGTGATGGAAGTTGGAAGAAGAAAGTACAAGAGATTCGACCCTCTGACGAAACTGAAATGGAGACAGCGATGAAGATTTGGAGTTTTTAAAGGTGTCATATTCAAGAGAAATTTTTATCCTACAAGGGACTAGCACAGAAGAAAAAAAAGATATAGTTTCGATGCATATCATGCCTGGATGGCCAATATTTTGGGAAAAGAAAGGGGGAACGGAAGAAAAACCCCAAAAACCCTGAAAAATACAAAAGAAAAAAAACTGCTAAAAAAAGGGACCCCAAAGGGAATTGGAGAAGAGGATCATTGAGGCCCAAGAAAAGGGAGCAAAAGGGTAAGAAGATGATCCCCAGTGATAATTAGAGGACAAAACCGGGAGTAAAAAGGCCTTTGCAAAAACCCGATAGTCAGATAACTTGAAAAAGCGCCTACTTTCAAGATGGAGCATACCCTTTTTGGATTTCAAGTTGAAGAAATTAGGGTTTGGGGAACACAGCCCTGCCATGGGAGACATTAAGATTTTTTTGGCTAATCCCCTTGGGGTTTCCGGGTATGGAAGACTTTTTCAGAGAGCGGGACTTCATCGATATGTGGGGACGGGCGGTGAATGATCCTAAATTGTTAGCGGGAAAATTGAAATGGGCGGGTGGGGGGAGCCCGGAAAGATACTTTTCCCAAAAAAATGGCACCCTGAAAACCCTTTCTGAGGACCCAAGGCAAAAAGAAAACCCGGGAGAGCCTTTTGTGTCAAGATTTTCATAAAGTGTGGAGAAATATTACCGGAAAAGTCCAGATGTGAATCAAATTCAGCAGTCAAAATTTTTAGAGCTAAACTACAGATGGGACTGCAAAACCCGTTTAGCAAATGGCAGAGGTGGTTGGACTTGGAAAATGACAAAAAGTGTCTATACGATCATAAAAGCCCTCAAGTGATCTGTAACCCGGGAAAAAAAAACCAAACCCGAAAGAAAAAGGACCCGAAAAATTTTCAGAAAACTCAAACAAATTAAAAAATGGTGGAGAATAGAAAAAAAAGGAAAGAAACAAGCTTTTGGTTTTGCAGAATCGGGGCGCACCAAATCAACAATCCGCCCCAGCTTCAACCGAACCAGTTCCCAAACCCCAATTTTTACCAGCCACCAAAAAAGCCGGTAAAACCCCCTTTTTTTTATCCACACCAGTTTCCCGGGAAAAACACGAATTTGGGGAGGAAGAGGAAGAGAAAAACTTAGGAAGAGGAAGAGGGGGAAGATTTAAGCAAAAACTTCCAGCAATCTTTTAGAAAAATGTGGTTTTAATTTTTGGAAAAGGTTGGCACTTTTCCAGTGAGTGTAATGGGCCGGGGGGGAAACCCAAGGGAATTTCGAGGAAGATACGGGGGCCCGTCAAAATCATTGGGAACCCGGGGAACCCTTATCGGGGCCCCGGGGCAAAAGGGGGCTAGAGGTGCCCAGAAGATCCCAAAAAGGGGGGGGGTCAGCTTGGGGAGCAAACAGGACCCCCAAAAAAATAACAAATTTAGGTGAAAGTAAACCCAAAAGACCCAAATTTGGGAAATGATGGGGGATAGCAGAGCTGCTTTTAAACCCTTTTTTTCGGGCCCGAAGAGGGCCCACACAAACCCCTTGTTCAATCAACCCAAATTTGGACAATGGATTTTTAGGGGGTGGAAAAAAATTTATTTTCCCCTTACGGGAAAAAATTGAGCCGTATGAAAATCTGAAAATTTCCAAAACCCCTACTGGTATCAGAACCCTAAAACCTTTGCATTTTTGGGGGGAGTGCCCTTTTGTAAATTTAAATGTACAACCCAAAAGTACACCAGGCGGCTGTTGGTAGAAGTGCCAAAAAAAAGGTTTAAAAATTTTTGAGACGACAGAGATGGATTTTTCTTCAGTATTTTGATTGGGGAAAAAATTTAGTGGGAAAAATTTTTTTTAAGCAGGCCCAAGAGTGGAAAAATTAAATTTTGGAACATCCGATACGAGCTTCCGGAAATCCCTTTCATTGTACGCCCAAGTATTTCAAGAATGCTGCCCAATCGAAATCAGGGAAAGGTTGAGTCATCAACCAAAGAAAGTTTTAAACTCATTTATGTTGCAAAAATTTTTTAAAACCACAAGGAGCAGCTATGAGAAAAAACACAGAAAATTTCCCGGATAAAGAATTTGAAAATTGAGAAGGGTGGGCCCCAAAAAGACCTTGTTGGTTTCAGAAAGGGTAAAGAAACAGATGCTTTTAAAAAAAATTTGGGCAAAGCAGAGAAAGCTGTTTTTGTACCAAAGAAAGGGAAAAAATTTTGGCCCATTTGGAGGAGTAAGATCAGCGATTTCTCAAAAACATGATTTCGGCTCAAAGGGCCCAAAGGGGAGCCACAAGCTGTAGGGGTGAATTTTGGAATCTATTTTTCAGTTTCGAAGATGGGTTCCCCGACCCCATGAAAAAGAAAGGGGATGTTGCAACCAAAATTCCAGAATGTTTTTGGTCTCAAAAAAATTTCCGGGTTTGGAAATTTGAAATCAGGCCCAAAACCCCGGGGGAAAGTTTAACTTTCCCACCAGGGGGCCAGACCTCCCCTTGGGAAAAATTAGTATCCCCCCTTGGGAAAAATGAAGCACCCAAGGGGTCGAACCACAAATTTAAGGACTTTTTGAAAGCAGTGTTTTTAAAACAATAAAAAAACCTCAGAGTAACAAACCTTTTTTTGTTTTTTGGAAAAACCATGAGGGGGTTTATAGTAGCGCCTCTAGGGCCTTTTTAGGTCTGATGATTCGGAAGCACATGGGTTAGCTAAGTTGCAAGGGGGGAGGTTAGGGAAAGATCACAAAGGAGTATGGTTTTTGGGGGGACCAAAATTGCTTTAACAGGTTGACCCATGTCCTAGGCATTTCACAATTTTGTTGAAAAAAAAATGTTTGCAGGGGTGTTTACTGTTTTTCCCGGGGCATTCCCACACCCAAAAGGTGCATAGATTTCCCAAATAAACTAAAAAAGCTCCAAAACGGTTGCCAAAATTATTGGGGTAAAGAATCTAAGGGAGGTGGGGACTTCCCGATCAAATATCCTCAAATTAGTGGGAGAGAGTTTTGTGGATAAAAACAGTGAAATGGTTTTTAAAAAAAATTTGGGGAAAAATCAGAAAAATAAATTTAAAAAAAAATTATTTAAAACCAGGGTTTAAAAAACTCAAGGAAATTTTTTAAAATCTGATTGTGGGATAATTATATTATTGTGATATTTAGTGTTTTTTTTTTGAATCAAAAGGGGGGAAAAAAGGAATTTTGTTTTAATACAGTGAGGAAAAAATTATTTAGTCAGCCCCCAATTGTGCAAGTTCTCCCATTAAAAAAAGGGGGAGGCCTGTAATTTTCATCAAGGTACACGTCAACTATGACAGACAAAAATTTTTGATTTTTTTTCTCCAGAAAAACACTTGTGGGAATTTTTTTGGGAAATTTATTTTCAAATTTTTGGTGGAAAATAAAATATTTTTCGACCTACAAACAAACAATATTTCTGGCTCTCACAGACATGTAACCCTTTTTCTTTTAAAAGGCTCATCTGTCCTCCCCTCGGGTTTCCTCTATTAATGGCACCTTTTTTGAACTTGGTTATCAGATAAAAAACCTGTCCACAACCTCAAACGTCAAAAATTTCCAAAAAATCCCCTTTTGGCCAAGACCAAAAAGCTTTTCAAAGGACACCCGAAACAAAATTTTAGACCCGACCAGGTTTGGGGAAAACGAAAACTGCAATAGGTAAGCACGGGTTTTAAGAAAAAACAACTGGGGGGAGCAATTATTAGGAAAAAGGAAGACATACAAAACCACTGATAATCTCCCGATCAATGGCACCACGCAAGATTTTTACCCCGTGGGGTCAAAAAAGATCACGAAAGGTGAGCAAAAATCCCCGAACCCCGGGGGGGGGGGGGGCCCTTTGTGAATGGGCCTGCGAGAGCTGGGACCAAAGTAACAAAACCTACCATCAATTTTAAAACATCGCCGCCAGGGACTCAAAAACCTGCAGTTTTAGACATGTCCCCCGCTTAAACCAGTACATGGCCAGGCCCGTCTTTTAGGGGTTTTCTAAGTGCATTTGAAAAAACCCGAAGGGATTGGGGGAATGTCATATGGGGCCAAAGAAAACCAAAAAATTAAATTTTTGGGGGAAAAAAATCAAACCCTCATGTTTGGGGGCAAAAAATGCTGAGTTGCCCTCCCAAAAAACACCTACCTACTGTGAAGCTGGGGGGGGAAACCCTCATGCTTTGGGGGTGGTTTTTTTTGCAAAAGGGACCCGGAAGCTTTATCCTGTAAAGGAAAGAATGAATGGGCCCCTGTATCCCTGAGATTTTGAGTGAAAAAACCCCCTTTTATCAGCCAAGGGGATTGAAGATGAAAAGTGGCTGGGGCTTTTTTCATGACAATGATCCCCAAAAAAAACCCCCCCGGGCCCAAAGAAGGGGTGGCTTTGAAGAAGCATTTCAAGGTCCTGGGGGGGCCAGCCAGTCTCCAGATCTCAACCCCCTAGAAAAAATTTTTGGGGGGAGTTTTTAAAGTTCCCTGTTGCCCAGCGACACCCCAAAACATCACTGCTCTAGAGGAGATCCGCATGGAGGAAAGGGCCAAAAAAAAACCCGCAAAAGTGTTTTGAAAAACCCTTTTGAAAAACTTACAGAAAAAGTTTTACCCGGCATTGCCAAACCCAAAGGGGATATAAAAAAGTTTGAAAACTTTGTTATTGACCAAATACTTTTTTTTCCACCATAATTTTCAAAATAAATTCATGTTAAAAACCCACAATGTGATTTTTTGGAAAAAGTTTTTTCATTTTGTCTGTCATAGTTTTACGTTTTAACCCCCCATATGATAAAATTTCAGGGGCCCCTCTTTACTTTTTAATGGGAGAACTTGCACCCAATTTTTGGCTGATAAAAAACTTTTTCCCCCCCCCTTTTATATCATTCTTTTATATTGTTGATATTGATGTTTTTTAATTTGCATGTGTTGTTTTTCAAAAGATATGGTTGGTGTTTTATTTTTTTTCCAAAATTATGGGGATTTTGTAATGGGATTTAAAAAACTCAAACATGGAAATATGAAAGGACTGGAGGAAGTGGGAAAAAGGAAGGGGGTTTGGGAAAAGGTTCAGATTCCATCATTTGATTGCATTTTAAAGCCCACATGTGGAGGACTGCAGTGTAGTGGCTACATTCCAGTTTTATTTTTTTCTGTATAAATTTTTGAAGAAAATTTTGTTTTCTGTTGTTGGGAAACATTTTGGGGACCTCGATGTTTTTTTATTTTCGTTTAAGTTTTGGATATTGGTCTGCAGGGGCAGAGAGAACCCAGGAGGGCCGATGGGCCCACCAGCCTGAATGTGGTCATTTTTTAATTTTTATTTTTTTTTTCGGAGGTTTTTTATGTGTATTCAATTGCATCTAATTTAAAAAAGCATTGATAAAAATTTATGAATTTATCTTGGGGTCTTTTGGTGGTCGCTGGGGCAGAGGGGGGGCCCTGAGAGAATTTTCCCCCCCTTGATTGTTTATGGTTTTTTTGGGAAAGGGAAAACTGCCCCACAGGTTTTTTGCTTCTTTCAAATCCTAAAAAATTTTTTACACTCCATAACAATTAATTTACACCCTACAAAAATTTGTCCCATATAAAAAGTGTTTACTCTATAAATGTTTTGGGTTTTTTTGCCCAAAAATTTTCCCAAAAACAAAAAATTTTTATTTTTCATAATCCTATTCCCCTTTTTTTTTTTCGGGGACCCTTTAAATTTGTCTCGAAGGGGGGAAAAAATGTAGTATCTGAAAGTCTATGATTTTGCTGACGTTTGCAAATGGTGGATAGGAAATTTTTCCTTTTGCTTTTCTGAACTTTGGAAAGAATTACTACCTAGGCTTCTTGGAATAAGGACATTTTGGGGATTGGAGGCAGGGGTTGGTCCCCCCCCAAAAAACCCCCCATCTTAAAGTTACATGGATATAAATACCATGTTTTGAACAAAAGGGGGAGAGAATAAATATTAGAGATTTGGGTTTAGGTTTTTTCTCCGGACTTTGCCCGGGTCTTTAAAATTGATACTGTTAAAACTTGATGTAATAAACCTTTTAATCAAAGGCAGTGGGGCCGGATTTCTTGTCATCAAAAGCATATCACTCGTTTTCCCCGACACCACACATACAAAATGTATCTATTTTTATCCTGAGGGGGGGAAAAATTTTTGGGGGTTTTGAACAGTTTTGGCCTTAATTTGGGCTGGATCCGGACAGGGACACGCTGTTTGCGTGACGCAGGTAAACCACCTCCTCTCTCTCGTCTCCTCCTTTTTCGTTTTCACATCCAGGAGAACAAAAAAACAGAAAAAAATTTAGTCTTTTTTTGCAATCATGGGTTATTTCAACCAACAATACCCTTTTTGAAAATACGGGGGAAAAAAAAAAAATATTTTGTCAGCCCCCCAAATTTTGCCCAAGGGTTTTTTTTCCCCACTTAAAAAAAATGGGGAGAGGCCGGGGGTTTTTATTCATAGGTACAAAGTCAATTTTGCCCAAAAAAATGAGGGGGAAAAAAACCAGAAAACACTTTTAGGTTTTTTTGAATGTATTTTCCAAATTTTGGTGGGGAAAAAAGTATTTTGGGCAATAACAAAGTTCTCAATACTTGTTTTTACCCTTTTTTGGCAATGAAACAGGGGGCAAAAAGGTTTTTTGTAAAATTTTCCCCAAGGGTTTTCACACACTGTTTTCTGGGATTTTGGCCCATTCCTCCCTGCAGAATTTTCCTCTAGTGCCCGTGATGTTTTGGGGCCTTTTTCGCTTGGGGAACAAAGGACTTTCAACCCCCCCTCCAAAAATTTTCTATGGGGTTGGAAACTGGGGGAGGGGTAGGGCCCCTCCCGGACCTTTAAATGCTTTTTACGAAGCCACTCCTTTGTTTTCCCTGGCGGGGTGTTTGGGATCATTTTCATGCTGAAAAACCCCCCCCCCGGTTTTATCTTTAATGCCCCTTTTGATGGAAGAGGTTTTTACTCAAAATCTCACGTACATGGCCCCATTCATTCTTTCCCTTTTACAGGGAAATCAGTCGCCTGGTCCCTTTGCGGGAAAAAAGCCCCAAAAAGCTGTGTTTCCCCCCCCATGCTTCACAGTGGTTTATGGTGTTCTTTGGATGCAACTCACATTTTTTGCCCTCCAAACCGACGGTTGATTTTTTTAACCAAAAAGTTCTTTTTTGGATTCTTTGGGCCCATATGCATTCGGCCAACCCTTCTGGATCATCCAAAGCCCCCTAGCAAACTTAGGGGCCCCTGGACATGTACTGGCTTAAGCGGGGGGAACTTTCTGGCACTGCAGGTTTTGACCCCTGGGGGCGTAGTGTGTTACTGATGGTAGGTTTTTTGTTTTTTTGGGCCCAGCTCTCTGCGGGGCCATTAAATGGGTCCCCCCTTGTGGTTCGGGGTTTTTTGCTAAACCGTTCTTTTTTGGTTTTCATTTTGACCCCACGGGGTGAGATTTGCGGGGAGCCCAGATCGGGGAGTTTATCAGTGGCTT
The DNA here is from genome assembly GCA_036851935.1 of Coregonus suidteri. Taxonomy (NCBI): domain Eukaryota; kingdom Metazoa; phylum Chordata; class Actinopteri; order Salmoniformes; family Salmonidae; genus Coregonus; species Coregonus suidteri. The sequence goes on from JAGTTL010000972.1 coordinate 11,715, forward strand.
GTTGTCTTCCATTTCCAATAATTGCCTCCCACATTTTGTTTCTTCCCAAAACCAAATGCTTACCTATTGCAGATTTCCGTCCTTCCCCGCCTGGTGCAGGTCTTTCAATTTTGTTTCTGGTGTCCTTTGACAAACTCTTTTGGGCTTGGGGCCCTTGTGGAAGGGTTTTGGGGTGTGACTGTTTTAGGTTTTTGGACAGGTGTCTTTTAAATGATAAAAAGTTCAAACAGGTAAAATTTAAAACAGGTAACAAGTGGGGGGACAGAGGGGGCCCCCTTAAAGAAGAAGGGTTTCAGGTCCCGTGAGAGCCAGAAAACTTGCTTTTTGTAGGTACCCCAAAATTTCCCTTTTTTCCCCTTAATTTGGGAAATAAATTTTATTAAAATCCCACATGTGATTTTTGGAGAAAAAAATCTCTATTTTTTTGTCATAGTTGACGTTTTACCTAGATGAAAAATTCCCGGGCCCTCCATTCTTTTTTTTGGGGGGAGAACATGCACAATTGGGGCTGCCCAAATACTTTTTTTCCCCCCCTGTAACCCATATTCACCTTCGCCCCTAGAAAAAAAGCAAACGGGGTACTCAGGGATATTATAAATAGCGCAAAAATATTTTTTTTTATTTTTTTTTTTTATTTTTTAAAACCGGGAACATCTCTCCCTTTATAAAAAACAATGGATCTTTAATCAAAAGGGTTTTAGTTAAGCAAAACCATTAACAAACAGATCCCCTTTTTGTGGTATCAAAGGCTCCCCCTTTATTTTTTTAGCTATGCTGGGGTCTCCCAGCAGCTCAGTGCAGGCAGGGGTGGAAAATTTGCTTTTATGCAACTCTAAAATTAAAATCCCACACATGCGCAGCTCATTTTTCTAGTGCGGGTTTCAAGGTGAGAGGAGCCCCCGCAAATCCCCTTTTTTCTAAGTCAAACAGCAGACAGACCAGCTGTCACTCCTTCTTTCCAACACAGACAAACAGTAACACTAAACAAACGAAAAAAACCCCAACAAAAAACATAGAACCAAATTATTAAATTTTTTTTTAATTTTATATTTCTTTTATTTTACTCTAATCTGCGATTTTATTTTATTTTTTACCCATTACAAATCCTCTCATAAAATCATAACGTCCCCCGGGGGGGCTCATAGATTTTAAAAATTTTTTGAAAACGTTCTCTCAAATGGAGATCAAAGGTTTTAACCGTAATTACGTTTTCCTTAAAAAAACTAAAACCCTGTTCCAAACCCAAAACAATATCTTAACATAAGTCTTATATAGCGAGTCGACACACAGCTAAACACATCAGAGACTCTTTTTTTTCACAAACACACACTGTCTTTTCTCACACACCATGAAAAGAATGCACCCTTTTCATACGGGCCTTTAAAAGCATGTTCCCGTCCTCCAATTTCCTTTATTTTCCCTTCCAAATTTTTGGGCCCTTGAGTTGCAAAATTTTCAATGAGAGGCTACTTCGGGCATTACCTGTCAAATTATACCGAGAGGTTTAAAATACAAAAGAAGACATGGGGAGAACAAGATTTATAACTTCCGATTTTTCAGGTTTTCTACTTACAAACGTAGAGGTCTGCAATTTTTATCTAGTAACCCTTAAAACCCTGAGAGAGGGGAAACTAAAACAAAAAAACCCGAAAAAACATTGATGATTTTAAAGAATTTTAAATTTTCATTTTTTCATGACAAAGTATTTTATGCCTGACAAATATAGCACGGCGCTTTTAACGCCCAAAGGGAGTGGGTTCGAAAACCCCGGGACACCCAAAAAAAAAATGATGACGCAGACGTAAGTCGCTTTTTATAAAAGGGCTGCTAAAGGGATATTTTATTATATTTATTTATACATCAGAAAAAACAGAATTAATATTTGAAAAACCTTGTTTGCAAATTTAAAAGATCATAAATTTCCTGTAGCTGACCAGTTTTCACAAAAGTCAGGGGTTTTGGCCCCACTCCTCCATACAGACCTTTCCCGATCCTTAGGTTTTGGGGCTGTCGTGGGCAATACGGCTTTTAGCTCCCCCCAAAAATTTTTCTTTTTGGGTTTTCAGTTGGGGGACGGGGACTACCCACTCCGGGAACCTTGAGATGTTTTTTACGGACCCCACCCCTTTAATGCCCTTCTGTGTGTTTTCGGGTCGTTGTCTGCTGGGGGACCCACCCAAAACGACCCATCTTCAATGCTCTTACTGAGGAAGGAGGTTTGGCCAAGATCTCGTGATACAGGGCCCCATCCACCCCCTAAATTTACGGTGCAGTCGTCGTCCCCTTTGCAAAAAAGGGCACCAAAAAGAAGGGTTTTTCCACCTCCATGCTTCACGGTTGGGATGGTGTTCTTGGGTTGAAACTCTTTCCTTTTTCTCCCCAAACACGGCGAGTGGAGTTTAGACCAAAAAAACTATATTTTTTTTTCCCCTCAGACCCCAAAAGACCTTTTTCCCATTCCTCCCGGACATCCCGATGGTCTTGGCAAACTTCAGACGGGGCTGGACATGCGCTGGCTTTAGCAGGGGGCCTTGCGTACGCTGCAGGATTTTTTAAAACCCTAGGGAGTGTGGGTTTCTAATGGGTTTTCTTTGAGATGTGGTCCCGCTCTCTTCAGGGCATTGAACAAAGGTTTTCCCGCCGTGTGTTTGGGCTGATCCCCCCACCTTTCCCCATGATCAATTTTTATGCCCCACGGGGGAATCTTGCATTGGGAGCCCCAGACCCAGGGTGATTGACCGTCATCTTGAATTCTTCCCTTTTCTAATAATTGCCCAACAGTTGTTTCCTTTTCACCAACTGTTGTCTATTTCCCCGTTAGGCCCCTCCCAGCCTTTTGCAGGGCTACAATTTTTTTCCCTGAGTCCCTTAAAACCCTTCTCTGGTCTTGGCCATTATGGAGAGGTTGGAGTCTGTTTTTTGAGGTGTTTGGCGGTGTTTTTATCAGGGAACGAGTTTAAAAAATGTCAGTAAAACAGGTAATTTAGGGGAAAGAGGGGATCTAAAGAAAAACTAAAAGGTCTTTGGGGGGCCGAATTCTTTCTGGGTTTGGGGGAAAAAGATACAAAACCTTTTCATCAATAAAAGCAAATTTAATTACTTAAAAATCATACAATGTGATTTTCGGGTTTTGTTTTTGATTCCGTCTCTCACAGTTGAAATGTGCCTAGATAAAAATTACAGACCTTACAGGGTTTGAAAAAGGAAAACCCGCAAAATCGGCTTGGGTTTAAATCTTTTTCCCCCACTTGGGATATTCTAAAAATCTTTACAGTTTCCCTTTAAAAATTTACCAAAAATTCACCTAGTGACTCTCCCGGTTTGTGGCCCATCTAATGTCCCCCTCGTTTGAGGGGGTTTTTGTTTGATCAGCGACGTTTCCCAACAAATATACATTTTTTCCCTTTTGGGTTTCCCTTTTCCTATTTTTTCCCTTTTATTTTCCCTTTTTCCCTTTAAATTTTTTTCAAGCCCAAATTTCCCTTGGGGCCCCGTGTTATCAAATTTTCCTTTTTTCCTTTGATCTTGTTTTTATATTCCCCAAAAATTTTGAAAAATTTAAAGGGCGGAAATCATCACACAGCAAACAGCACCCCACACACATATTCTTCAAAGGTGCTTCCCCCCCAAACACCACAGTAAAACAAAATGACCAGCGCCCAAAATTGTGAGAAAGCTCACCTTAAGCAGGCCTCTGGAGCGGGAGTCAGCACGGAGCCCATGAATCGACGCAACACGTCCCAAAATCCTCGTCCCCAAATTTCTGGGGTGGCCAAACAGCGCAATGCGTGTTGAAAGGAATCCGCTGAAATGTAGATTTAACTTTTATTACATCAAATTACGCTAAAATTTAAAAGATTTCTGCAGATTGGAGACCCACAAAACCCCCAATCTAAAATATGATAGCTCTCCCCGCCCCTTTTCCAAAATGGTATACAGGGAGGGAAAAAAGTATTTATCACCCCCAATTTGTGCAATTCTCCCCTTAAAAAATGGAGGGGCCCTGAAATTTTCATCAGGGGACCATCAACTAGACAGACAAAATGAGAAAATCACATTGTAGGTTTTAAATGAATTTTTTTGCAAATTGGGGGAAAATAATTTTTGGGGTCAATAACAAATTTCTCAATTTTGTTAAAACCCTTTTTTTTGGCAATGAAAAGGGTAAAAATTTTTCTGTAAGTCTTCAAAAGGTTTTCACACACGTTGCTGGTATTTTGGGCCCATTCCCTCCATCAGATCCCCTCTAGAGCAGTGATGTTTTGGGGGGGTTGGGCAAAAAGGATTTCAACCCCCCCAAAGATTTCTATGGAGTTAGATCTGGGACGGGGTAGGCCACTCCAGGCCTTGAAATGCTTTTACGAAGGCCCTCCGTTGCCCGGGGCGGTGTTTTGGGGGTCATGTCATGCTAAAGACCGCCCCGTTTTTTTTCAAACCCTTGCTGATGGAAGGGGGTTTTCATCAAATCTCACGATCTGCCCCTTCATTCTTCCTTTTCAGGGATCAGTCGTCCTGGCCCTTTTGCGAAAAAACCCCAAAGCATGATTTTTTCCCACCCCCATGTTTCACAGTGGGTATGGTTTTTTTGGATGAAACTCGCTTTTTTTGCCCTCCAAACACGAGATTTTGAGTTTTTAAAAAAAATTTATATTTTGGTTTCATCTACCAATGACATTCTCCAACCCTTTCTGGATCCCCAAAATTTCCTCTGCAACTTCAAGGGCCCGGGACAGCTGGCTTAAGCAGGGGAACTTGGACTCAGGATTTGAGCCCCTGGCGCTTTGTGTTACGATGGTGGGGCTTTTTTATTTTGGTCCCACTCTCTGCGGGTCATTCACTAGGTCCCCCTGGGGGTTCTGGGATTTTTCTCCCGTTCTTGGATCATTTTGACCCCACGGGGGAGATTTGCATGGAGCCCCAGACGGGGGAAATTATCAGGGGTCTTGATGTTTTTCCATTTCCTAAAAATTGCTCCACATTGTTTTTCTTAAAACCCAAGCTGCTTACCTTTTTCAGTTTCATCTTCCAGCCTGGTGCAGGTCTACATTTTGTTTCGGGTATCCTTTGACACTCTTTGGTTTGGCCATTGGGAGTTTGGAGTGTGACTGTTTGGGGTTTGTGGAAATTTTCTTTTTATGAAAACAATTTAAAAAGGTGCCTTAATAAGGTAACGAGGGGAGGACGATTTGATTTTAAAGAAAAAATTTTACGGGTTGGTGAGGCCAAAATTTGTTTGTTTGTATGACCAATATTTATTTTCCCACCAAAATTTGCAAAAATTTCAAAAAAAATCATACTGTGATTTTTTTTTGTTTTTTTTTTCTAAATTTGTCTGTCAATTTTGGGGTACCTATGATGAAATTTACAGGCCTCTCACTTTTGTGGGGGAAAAATTGCACAAATTTGGGGGCTGACTAAATACTTTTTTTCCCCCCTAGGCCCGTTGTAATTTAAACTTCTTTACAATTTTAGGTTTTCATATTTCTTTCAAACTCACCCCTGTTCAGCTTTCTATAGGGTGATCAGCCTCACCAAAATTTAAAACAGAGGTCAGAGGGGGCATTCACCCCATTAAAATAGTGTTTCTTTCCTTGTACCTCATACTCTTATTTTAAAATTTTCAAAAATTTTTGTACCAGGTTTTCATTGGGTTTTTTTGTAATTTCTTTTCAGGAGAATTTTCATTGGGGGAATCAAACTCTGAAATCAAAAATTTAAAATGTATTTTTTGGGGCCTTTTAAGGTGCTCCTTTTTAACCCTGAAAACCCCACAAAAAACCCAAATAAAAAACCCACACAATAAAACAAACACTATTTAAACCATAAAAATATTCAAACAGGGGGGTTGTGTGGGGGTGCGGGGTGTGTGGTAAAACGTAGGGTAAAAAAAAAAAAATGGCCAGCTTATTTAAATTTTAAAATCCCTACGCCCGATCCGGGAAAACCCTTTTTACTTATAGGCACAGTCTCATAACTGCTCCCTAAGGGACCGCCTCAGACCTTTCAAAGGGAGAGAAACAGAATCATGTAAACTACAAAAACTTGGTGGGGGCATTCCATATCCTGGAAAAAAAGTAAATAACAGTACTAGTTTTCAATACTACCCTTAATCTCAAAAATTATTAATTTTAAATTTGGGCAGGAAGTCTTGATAAAACCTGCGAAAACATTTGGGTAAAAATTTTTGGAAGGACAAAAGTATTGGTTTTAAAAAATTTTGCTGCTTCAGTTTTTTTAGATTTTTTCTCAGAGTTACTAGGGTATACTAAAGTAAAATTAAAAGAAATTCCAAAAGTGCAAGGCTTTTATTGACAATTAATAAATTTTTTAAAAGAGTCAATATTTGCGTGTTGACCTTTTTTTTCAAGACCTCTGCAATCTGCCCTGGAGGTCAGTTAACTTCGGGGGCCCCCCTGACTATGGCAGCCATTTTTGCATAATCAATGCTTTGGGGTTTTTCAGAATTTGTGGTTTTTGTTTGTCCCCCGCCCCTTGAGGGTTGCCACAAATTCTCAAGGGTTTAAGGTTGGGGATTTCCTGGCCTGGCCCAAAAATTCTGTTTTGTTCCCGAGCCCCTTAGTTTCACTTTTTTCCTTTGGGAAGGGGCTCCATCATGCTGGAAAAACATTGGGGCATCACCCAAAATGTTCTTTGGGTGGTTGGGGAGTTGCTCCGGGGATTTTTGGTACCTTCTTTATTAAAGGCTGTGTTCTTAGCAAATTGGGTGAGCCCACTCCCTTTGGGTGAAACAACCCCACTGAATGGTCTCAGGGTGCTTTACTGTTGCTGACCGGACTGATGGGAGCGTCACCTTGCTTCTCCACAAGATTTTTTTCCCGGGTGCCCCAACAAACGAAGGGGGGATCATCAGAAAAATGATTTTACCCCGTCCCGCGTCCACCCCTGTCCCTTTTTGCAGAATTGTCTGTCCCTGAGGGTTTTTCCTGGAAAAAAGTGGTTTCCTCGTCCCCTTTTTACCCCAGCCCCTCCAATTTTAAATGAGCCCTCCTATGCCCCAAAAAATGGCGTTTTTGAATAGCCCCATCCCTGGCCTCCACGTTTTAGGGGGCCCCCCAAAATTAACACTTTCAGGGTTTCGAAAAGTGGGTTATTTAACCTCACCCAAAGCTAAAAAATTTGTTAAATACTCGGGTCCCCGTGGGGTCAATGTGGGTAAGAGAGTGGGCATAATTCTTTCATTTCTTCATATAAAACAAGGATATATGAATAATGTTTCTTTCTTCTTGCCCTATTTTTTAACTCCATTAAGTCTTTAATGAGATGGGCTTTTGTATTAAAAAACAACGTTCGTCCTAGAAAACCCGGCCGAAACTTTATCTAAAATTTTTGGGGAAAAACATGCCTTTAAAACAAATTCTTTCAGTTTTGCAAAAAAGCCATGTAAGAACATCCCATTGCTTCGGCTTAAAAAAGTGAAAGACTCTTCACCCATCATAAATTCAAACAGGTAAAAAGTAGGCTCGAAAAGTATGAATTATCTGAAAAGACATTCATCTTGAAAAAGGCACACCATGCCCTCTGTTTTCCAGGTAATCGTAATTAATTGAGTTGGGTTTTGGGACGGTTGATTGTCTACTTTTTTTATCCAAAAGACGCAGGAGCCAGAAAATGCTCTTAAACAAATGACTGTTAACACAAGTTTCCATTCCCTAATTGGTATGGTTTTTTTGAATTAATTCATTTGGATCATCCCTTTTCAAAAAACCTTACCAAGGGATAAAAAAAATAGAAAACCATACCTGTGCCAAAACCAACTCAATAAAATTACGATTATTTTGGAAAAACGAGGAGCATGGTTTTTGTTTACAAACAGCGAAAAGCAACCCCCTTTTAGGCGGGAGGTCACTTTTTAAAAATTTAAGACTACCAGGTATAAGGGTGGTGTCCTAAACCCCAAACCTCCCCTCACTCAAGCAACCATAAAACCCCAGAATAAAAAGCTAGCCTTTGTCACCCCACCCGAGCTTTTTGTGAAAGTTATTCCAGCATTCTGTATGAATAAATGTGAGCAGGTCTACGATTCACGGCCCCTGAGGTCAAAAGTCTGTTTTCCCCTCTTCACACTGCTGTTGACTCATAGAATATCTCGTCGTGACTCTGTGGGGGTGTTAACAGGTGACCTCACAAAAGGCCCTTTAGTGGGGGGGTGGGGAGGGGGGGGGGGAGGGGAGAGGAGAGGACTGGGGAGGGGGTTTTTGGGGTTTACGTCACAGCAGGCTTTTTTATTAGGCGGGGGCAAGGACATTGATCTTTTCAACCAGGGCAATGCCGGAAAAAAAGAAAGGGGAAAGAGGAAAGAAAGAAAGGAAAAAAACCCCCTTTTGGTATGGGCTAGCGGGTAAAAAAGGGTGCCCAGCTCAAAGGTTTTTTTATGCACTATGGAAAAAAAGAGATCCACTCTCTCAACACTGTGAACTGAGGAACGAGGACAACTTTTAAATTTTTCCAAGTCCCCAAATTTTTGCTACCTAGTACACACACACACTCAACAAGCTGGGTTTCCTCTTTCAGAAAAATGTAGGGGAAACCCCCCCTTTTTTATGTAGAGCATTTATAAAACCCACAGTCTTGGGGAAAAATTTTTGAGAAGACAAAATTTAATTTTTACAAAGTCTGCTGCCCCCAGTTTTTGATGATGGCAATTTTTATATACCCAGATGTCTGAAAGTGATCGATAATACCAAAAAATTGCAAAGTCCCTCTTTGCCAGAAAAAGAACTTATCCCAAAAAACTTTCCACTGCATTTCAGCCCCGCCCAAAAAACCCGCTGCCATATTCAGTGATTCTTCGTTAACACAGGGGAGTGTTGCGAGGGAAAGGCTTTGGGGATCACCTGTCTGCGATTTAGTTAAAAAACAACTGGAAGCTTTAAAAGGGGGGGTGGTGCTTGAAAACATTGTTCTTCCTCTGGTTTTAAACCCTGGTTACCTGCAAGGGAAAACGTTTTCCCTCATCTTGCTTTGCACAAAAGGGCTTAAAAGGCAAGGTATTTGCAGTAAATTTCACCCAATCAACCAATCGGTCTCAAAAACTTTAAGGAGAGGGTTCAATGTTGTAAGAAGGGGTCGGGCACCCAAGAAAGTCCCGCAAGCGCCAGGACCCTCTCCAAAGTTTTTCCGCTTCG
>JAGTTL010000973.1:0-20839 GCA_036851935.1 Coregonus suidteri
AGGCTGCTCAGAGGCTTTTTTCCCCCACCCCAAGCCGGTTAGCTTCCAGTTTTGGGCCAGTTTCTTTTGCCACTTTCTAGCACAATCAAACCAAAAAATCCTCCCAAAATCCACAAAAAAGTGCCACATTTTAACAGATTTCTCTGGGCGGGGTGGGCGGGATTGTTTTTTTCTTGCATCGCTTTTTTTTAGGTTGAAACTACCCTCTGGCAACACGAGCTCTACCTCCAGGAACCACAGTGGTAAATGAGGGGATAGTAGAGAGGCGGCCAGGGGAGGAAGCAGAGGGGGTTGTGGTTACATTTTCTTCATCTTTTTCTGGCTTGGCTAAGGCCACTTCTTTAACCACTCTAAATTCACTAGCAATCGTGCCTCTAACCCTAGGAAGCTCTTTTGCCACATTTTCCTCCCTCCGGAATCTCCCCCCCCCCCCCCCCCCCCCCCTCTCTCTCTGTGGATGACTTCGTCAACCACTTTGAAAAGAAGGTTGACGGACATCCGATCCTCGTTTGTTAAGTCTAATGACACTGCTGTCCTGCTCACACTGCCTACCCTATGCTTTGACTTCTTTCTCCCCTCTCTCTCCAGATAAAATCCTGCGACTTGTGACTGCAGGCCGCCCAACAACCTGCCCCCATCTTGACCCCATCCCACTCCTCCCTTCTCCAGACCAATCGCCGGTGGACCTTCTCCCCTACCTCAACCTCGCTGATAAACTCATCCTTGACCGCTGGCCATGTCCCTTCCGTCTTCAAGAGAGCGAGAGTTACTCCCCTTCTCAAAAACCAACACTCGACCCCACTGATGTCAACAACTACAGACCAGTATCCCTTCTTTTTCTTTTCTTTTCCAAAACTATTGAGCGTGCCGTCTTTAGCCAACTCTCTTGCTATCTCTCTCAGAATGACCTTCTTGATCCAAAACCCAATCAGGTTTCAGGACTGGTCATTCAACTGAGAACTGCTCTTCTCGTGTGTCACGTAGACTCTCCGCACTGCTAAAGCTAAACTCTCTCTCCTCTGCTCTTGTCCTTATAGACTGTGTCTGCTGCTTTGATACTGTGACCATCAGATCCTCCTCTCCACCCTCTCCGAGATGGGCATCTCCGGCGCGGCTCACTCCTGGGATTGCGTCCTACCTGACCGTCGCTCCTACCAAGTGGTCGTGGCGGGAAGCTGTCTCCGCACCACGTGCCTCACTCACTGGTGGTCCCCCAGGGATCGGTTCTGGGCCCCTCCTTTTCTCCCTATACACCAAGTCAACTTGGCTCTGTCATAATCCTTCACATGGCCTTTCCTATCATTGCTCGCTGACGATACACAACTAAATCTTCTCCTTTCCCCCTTCTGATACAAGGTGGCGAATCGCATCTCTGCATGTCTGGCAGACATATCAGTATGGATGACGGATCACCACCTCAAGCTGAACCCTTGCAAGACGGAGCTGCTCTTCCTCCCGGGGAAGGACTGCCCGTTCCAAATGATCTCGCCATCACGGTTGAGCAACTCGCGCTGTGTCCTCCTCCCAGAGTGCGAAGAGCCTAGGCGTGACCCTGGACAACACCTGGTGTCGTTCTCCGCAACATCAAGGCGGTTGACCCGCTCCTGCAGGTTCATGCTCTACCACAACATTCGGAGAGTGCGACCCTGCACTTACACAGGAAGCGGCGGCAGGTCCTGGTCCAGGCACTTGTCATCTCCCGTCTGGACTACTGCAACTCGCTGTTGGCTGGGCTCCCTGCCTGTGCCATTAAACCCCTACAACTCATCCAGAATGCCGCAGCCCGTCTGGTGTTTCAACCTTCCCAAGTTCTCTCACGCACCCCCCTCCACCTCGCACACTCCACTGGCTTCCAGTTGAAGCTCGCAATCCGCTACAAGGACCATGGTGGCTTGCCTTATTGAGCAGTGAGGGGAAAGGCACCTCTGTAACTTCAGGCTCTGATCAGGTCCCTACACCCAAACGAGGACATTGCGTTCATCCACCTCTGGCCTGCTGGCTCCCCTTCCTCTGCGGAAGCATAGCTCCCGCTCAGCCCAGTCAAAAACCCTGTTCGCTGCTCTGGCACCCCAATGGGTGGAACAAGCTCCTCATCGACGTCAGGACAGCGGAGTCACTCACCACCTTCCGGAGACATTTGAATACCCCACCTCTTTAAGGAATACTGGGATAGGATAAAAGTATTCCTTCTAACCCCCCCCCAAATTGTAAAGTGGTTATCCACTGGCTATAGGTGAACGCACGCAACCAATTTGATGAGTCGCTCTGGCTAAAGAGCGTCTGCTAATGACGTTAATGTCGGCAGTCAATCTCTTATGTGTTCATTTACATTTACATTTTAGTCATTTAGCAGACGCTCTTATCCAGAGCGACTTACAGTTAGTGAATACATATTTTATGTATTCACTAATGTATTCACACTGTATTTGTTCACACAGCAAAGACCTTGGAAGTCGTCAGCCACTCAGCCTTGTTAAAATACTCCAAACCAGAAGGTGGTAGTAGCGTTGTTTGGCAATGCATATATGTGCGTATTGCTTATGGTCTAGATTCCAAGTTATCTGCGCTAATGTCGTTATTTTGTACAAAGCCCTTGTTGATACTAGCCAGATGGCCACTACTAGATAACTACCTAGCAAGATGATGAAGAAACAATTTAAGGCACTCTCCATAATCCCATATTGCCAGTGCCAGCCCATAGCCAAATGTTTAGCTAACTAGTTAATGTTAGCATATTCGCTAGCTAGCACAACATAGCTAGCTAGCTAAGGACATTGCACTAACTAGGCAGCTAACACAGGCAGCTGTTTAATGGAAACTATCTAATCCATTGTGATTTAATTATAATGGCAATACTAACTACAGTGGTTAGCTGTCTTGGAGGAAGTATTTAGTGTTGTGTGCATTGCGTCTGTGCACTTATCTAGCTACCATCCCATAGCCTACATTGCATATGAAGTCTTTAAAAATAAACTGGCTCATCTGTGGCTCTCTGACTGTCAAAGTCAAGCAGAAAATGCCCTCTTTACGCAGCAAATAAATAATTGCTGGAACGGCCCCCTCTGTCATGGGGTTAAATGACTTTGCAGGATGGTTGCTCAATCTGACTGGCTCAAAGTGGAACAAGCTCAAGTTATTGGCCCACTGACAAAACCCCCACCTCTTGCTATCTACAATAAAGTAGATTCTATCGGTAGGTTCCACGTTGCTAAAAGTGTCGGTTATCCCACTGCATAGGGTGACCAATTTTGTTCTAGCAAGAGAAAATGACGTAAATGTGCGGCAAGGCCTCCCTCTGTCATGGCCCAAGTCTGCTAAATGACTAAAATGACTGTGAATGTACTGTAGGTAGGATGGTGTGATGAATCACACTTGGTCCTCAATACCAACAAGATCAAAGAGATGTGCATAGATAGACTTCAGGAAGCGAACAACACCCACCTCTGCAACATCTATCAGAGGTCAGAACATAGAGATTGTAGAGGAATACAAATATCTGACTGTCCACTTAGACAATAAGCTTCAGTAGAGTAAATCTACAGACCTGATTTACAAAAAGAGTCAACAGAGACTGTACTTTCTCAAAAAGCTGGGATCTTTTAATGTTAACTGTACTATACTGACTGTGTTTTACAAATCTTAGTATTTAAACTTTTTGCATTGTTTGTTGGTTTGGCAATGCCACTGTCAGACAGAAAAATATGCTGAGAAGGATTATCACCACACAGCAAGCAAGGTGATGAGATCTTTAAGTTCAGAGCCCTCAGCAAGGCTCACAAAAACATTTTAGACCCAAGCCACCCCCGTACCTGAACTTTGAACTACTCCCCTCTGGGTGCAGGTATAGGGCACCCCCCGGCAGGAAAAACAGAACTAGACAAACATTTGTGCCAGGTGTGATATCCCTCCTAAACAGCTTGGGCTAATGTTCCTATCCACCAGTAAGGCCAGCAGGCTAGTCTCTTTCATTGATATATACTGTATGTAACTGTTATGAATTTTGTATTGTCAATTTGTTGTCTACTGTATAAACGCCACTTTAAAAAATGTGCATGATAGTGCAACAAAATGTCCCCATGGGGACAATAAAGTCAGTAATGTAAAGTAAGTACTCATCGGCAGTATATCGGCAGTGAGATTCTCAGTGTGTTTCATGCTTAACAGCCCCACCATAGTCACAGTGTCAACACTGCTGTTTGACCACTGTGCTTCATCTCTGTAGAAAACTCATTCAGATGTAGAAAGCTCAGTGATGTGGCAGTAACCGGTAAAGACACATTCCTGTATTTCATTACAAACTGTAGTTTATTGTCCAATTTCAGATGAGTGTTTTCTAGTCTGGCTGGGCTAGAGGCTGGAGCTCTCACCTGTGTCACAGACAGATGTCATGTGTTCATCATACCCCCCTACCCTCCTCCACACCCCCCCCCCCCCCCCCCCCACACACCACACACACACACACACACACACACACACACACACACACACACACACAAACACACACACACAGGTGAGCTGAGGCACATCTGTCTTAGAGTTATCACTCTCCTCCTCAGCAACACTTTCATTAGGAGTTGGCAGGCAGCCTGCCTCGCAGCCACACACCTCACACACACGCACACACACACACACACACACACACACACACACACACACACACACACACACACACAAACCAAACCACTGATCCACAGCAACTCAAAAGCTTTTTCTGGGAGTGTGAGTGAGGAAGGATCTTTGGGTTCTCTGCTGCCTCTCCTAGCAGCCTGTCATTCATCACTCAAGCTGTTTGCTAACTCTGCTTCATGCGTTGCCAAAATAAGTAGCTCTGTTTGTGCTCAGACAATCCTACATTTCACACATACACACGCACACCATTCACCTGCACTGCACAGGCCCCAGAAGCACTGAGAATACTGGGCCTCAATTGGCTCTCAGTCACTGCAGCAAATAGCTATCGCCATAATGAAAGGTTTTTAATACGAGTAGCTGTTTTCCCCTGATGTGTCTTTGTCAAACTGTGGAAGTTTATTTAGTGGTGAAAGTCATTCTCAATCATTTTAACGTTCAACTGTCTCGGTAATTAGCAGGTTCAATGCAGCGAAGGGGTATTTTGGAATGACACCCTCCATTATATGGTGTGCAAGGACTGAACACTCGTTGGTGCAACACAGAATGTACCGAGATAGAAGGAGAGATTGTGGGTCTTTTATGCCAACAAAGTGTGATTCCAGAGTTTCTACAGTGTTAAGTAGCCTTAGTTATGTTATTTTAAGGACCTATCTTGTGCCTCCTCGCCACAGCGCTACCGTGTCCTCAAGCAACTCAGCGAGAAGAAGCTGAAGGGTTTTTAAAGTGGACAACTTAAACGAAAACCATTCTCTTTTTTCATGAGTGTTCCAGAAGACAGACCTTCATTGCCAGGACAAATAGTGATGTTGTTTCCAAACCAAACTTCAAGGTCTTTAAGTGAGTGTGTGTGTGTGGGGGGGGGGGGGGGGGGTCGGTCACATATTAACAGAGCTCTCTGCCTAGGCTTCCTCACGGCACCATGACAACCAATACTTACAAAGTAATCCTTATTTTGAATATTTTTGAAATAGACCAAATTTCTTTTGGGCTGAGAATATAAGACTTATAACTCTGAGAGAGCATCCAAGGGCTAGAATGATGTATATAGAATGTATGACAAACAATAATTTTTAAATATAATTCTAAAATCTTCAGAATTCTGAGATTTTTTGTCCATAATACAGAATTCAAGCCAACATTCCAATCTCATTATGACTCAACAATTAAGCTAGGCTACAACCATAGAATTTGGAATTAGAACTTGGCTACAACAAGTTCCAAACCAAAGAAAAACAACCAGCATATCCATTCACCACACCATAACTACTCAAGTGTATATCTTTTTAAATCTTCATAAGTGGACAGACATCGCGGAGGAGAGGTGAGTTAGAACATAATAATGTGTAAAAGTGTTTGACTTCTAAGGAAATCAGTGAAGGTAGGCCTACTTATTACCATTTAATAAATTATACCAGTTAGCCTGAAGGTAACTGAAGTTGGAAAACTGGCATGGCCAGACAGTTTTAAGAAAATGACATGGAAAAGATTCACACAAAATAAAAAAAAATAAGGAATACATGTTTCTCCATACATATTGATGCAGAGAGAAGTCATTGAGATGGAGAAAGAGATGACTGAAAGTGAGGAGATGGAGAAAGGCAACAAGATGAGGGGGGGACGAGAGATAGAAAGACAAAGAGAAATGGAGGGGCTGCTGAGAATGAGAAAGGAGATTGAGACTTGTAACAAGGTAGACGACTACCGGTGGAAGCTGCAGAGAGAGAGGTGTTGGAGGAAGTCAACAAGGTGAGGGTGGAACCAGAGCAAGAAAGAGAAAGGCTAATTGAAGAGTTGCTGAGACAGATAAGGGAGACTGAGGCTTCTATTGAGGTAAACTGCTACCAATGGAAGCTGGAGAGAGAGTTGTTTGAGAAACAGAGAGAGAAAGTGCAGTGTCAGACAGAAAAAATATGGAGCTCAAGATGGCAAAGCTGAAGGTGCAGAACATACTGCACTTGGCCAAGATAGGGAAGTTGACCGTGGAGAACACGAGGCTGTCAGCTGAGAATGAAAGGGTGAGAGAGGTGTGTCGGACAAACAGAGAGAAAGCGCAGTGTCAGACAGAAAAAATATGGAGCTCAAGATGGCAAAGCTGAAGGTGCAGAACATACTGCACTTGGCCAAGATAGGGAAGTTGACCGTGGAGAACACGAGGCTGTTAGCTGAGAATGAAAGGCAGCGAGAGGTGATGGACAAACAGAGAGAAAGCGCAGCGACCGACAAACAAACAATGGTGGACAAGATATCAAAGGTGAAGATGTCCTTGGCCAAGTTATGGAAGGTGACAGTGGAGAACAAGAAGAGACTGTTAGCTGAGAATGAAAGGGTGGGGAAGGAGAGGGTGAGAGAGAGGAATGGATGGAACCTCATAAGAAATGGTTTGGAGTCCAAAAGTCCCGGAGCCAGAGTGTTACAGTACCCCCCCCTAAAGGAGCGCACTCCGGGCGCACCAGCATACAGTCTCGGGGAGGGTCTGGGTGGGCGTCTGTCCACGGTGGCGGTTCTGGCCCTGGTCGTGGTCCCCACCCCACCTTAGTCACCACCCGCTTCCCTAGCCTCCTCCACATGACCACCCTCCAACTTACTCCACCTGATTAAGGGGCAGCTCCGGACGAAGAGGCAGCACCGGACTAAGGGACAGCACCGGACTAAGGGGCAGCACCGGACTAAGGGGCAGCACCGGGCTAAGGGGCAGCACCGGGCTAAGGGGCAGCACCTGACTAAGAGGCAGCACCGGACTAAGGGGCAGCACCGGGCTAAGGGACAGTACCTGACTAAGGGGCAGCACCGGACTGAGGGGCAGATCCTGGCTGGCTGGCTCTGGCGGATCCTGGCTGGACGGCTCTGGCGGATCCTGGCTGGACGGCTCTGGCGGATCCTGGCTGGCGGAAGGCTCTGGCTGATCCTGTCTGGCAGAAGGCTCTGGCTGATCCTGTCTGGCAGAAGGCTCTGGCTGATCCTGTCTGGCGGAAGGCTCTGGCTGATCCTGTCTGGCGGAAGGCTCTGGCTGATCCTGTCTGGCGGAAGGCTCTGGCTGATCCTGTCTGGCGGAAGGCTCTGGCTGATCCTGTCTGGCGGAAGGCTCTGGCTGCTCCTGTCTGGCGGAGAGCTCTAGCGGCTCCGGTCTGGCGGACGGCTCTGAAGGCTCATGGCAGACGGGCGGCTTTGCAGGCTCAGTACAGACGGGCAGTTCCTGCGGCGCTTGGCAGACGGACAGTTCAGACGGCGTTGGGCAGACGGGCAGTTCAGACCCCGTTGGGCAGACGGCAGACTCTGGCCGTCTGAGGCGCATCGTAGGCCTGGTGCGTGGTGCCGGAACTGGAGGTACCGGGCTGAGGACACGCATCTCAGGGCTAGTGCGGGGAGAAGCAACAGGGCATGCTGGACCCTGGGGACGCACCGTAGGCCTGATGCGTGGTGCCGGAACTGGAGGTACCGGGCTGAGGACACGCATCTCGGGGCTAGTGCGGAGAGCAACAACAGGACGCACAGGACTCTGGGGACACACAGGAGGCTTGGTGCGTGGTGTATGCACTGGTGGTAAAGGGGCTGGAGACACGCACCATCGAGCCAGTGCGTGGAGGAGACACAGGGCTCTGAAGACGCACAGGAAACCTGGTGCGTGGTGTAGGTACTGGTGGTACTGGGCTGGAGCGAGGAGGTGGCGCCGGAAATACCGGACCGTGCAGGCGTACTGGCTCCCTTGAGCACTGAGCCTGCCCAACCTTACCTGGGTTGATGCTCCCCGTCGCCCGACCAGTACGGGGAGGTGGAATAACCCGCACCGGCCTATGTGGGCGAACCGGGAACACCATGCGTAAGGCTGGTGCCATGTACGCCGGCCCGAGGAGACGCACTGGTGACCTGCTGCGTGGGGACCGGCTTCATGACATCCGGCTCAACACTCAATCTGGCCCCGGCCGATACGTGGAGCTGGACTGTACCGAACCGGGCTATGCCTGCATACAGGAGACACCATGCGCTCAACTGCGTAACACGGTGTCTGCCCGTACTCTCGCTCTCTCCACGGTCAGTCCAGGGAGTAGGCGCAGGTCTCCTACCTGACTTCGCCACACTCCCTCTTAGCCCCCCCCCCAAGAAATTCTTGGGTAGTACCCACAGGCTTCCAGTCTTGCCTCCGTGCTGCCTCCTCATATCGCCGCCTCTCGGCTTTAGCTGCCTCCAGCTCTTCACGAGGACGGCGATATTCTCCCGGTTGTGCCCAAGGCCCCTTACCATCCAGAATCTCCTCCCATGTCCATGAATCCTTTATGGGTGGATATAAATCCTGTGTAGGTGGATCCTGTTGCCGCTTGACACGCCGCTTGGTCCTTTTAAGGTGGTTTTTTCTATCACGGTCGTCGAGGAGTGAAGGAGACCAAGGCGCAGCGAGTGAAAAGAACATGTTGACTTTATTTACTTAAAGCAACCAAAAACAACAAATCAAAGCGACGAATGTGAAGTCCAATAGTGACAAAGACTAAACAGGAACAAAAACCCACAATGCCCACAGGAAAACATACAGATTAAATATGGCTCCCAATCAGAGATAACGAGCCGACAGCTGACACTCGTTACCTCCGATTGGGAGTCACACGACACCACAATTAACACACCCAAACCCAACCAACCGAATACACCCTTACAACCAACCCCACAACAACCCATACCCAACAAAACAAATACACCCTGGCTCAAATCCAAAAGTCCCGGAGCCAGAGTGTTACACCAGGAGAGGAATCAGACCCTAGTAGCCTGGAAGGAGGACAGGGGGAGATGGGCCAAGGCCAAGGCTGGCCTACGAAGCCTCTTGGATCAACGGGGGGAAAGATGGATGAAGGAGAAGGAGGAGATTAAGAGGAGGAGCACGCAGGCAGCAGAGGAGTGGATAATTGAGCTGAGAGAGAAGGAGAGAGCGATAGAGGCTCTGGAAAGAGAAAAGATGAGGATTCTGTGCCTGAATGGACAAAGAGAAGAAGGGATGGGAGATGGAAAAAAGAGAGAGATGGAGAAGGAGAACTGGAAGATTACAGAGGAGCGGGAGAGAAAGGTAGTGAAATTGAGGAAAATGCAAAGGACAAAGAGAGATGGGCAATAGAGAAGAGGATTGTGGTGGAGAGGATGAAGGAGGGGTACATAAAGCTGTACCAGATGCAGACTGTCCTGAGGTTCAGAGAGCAAGAGCAGGCACAGGTACAGTACTCCATTTAACCAGTCACAGTTCAGGGAGGTCATAAGTCACCTCCTAATGGTTATACTATCAGATTCAACAGATAAGTTGACTGCATGCTAGAGAAGAGTAATAATATATTTCAGATCACTGACCAACATGTATGGACTTTCTCTTTCAGATGGAAACTAAAACGCGCCCAGAGAGTCAGGGCAAAGCAGGAGAAAAAGGAGAGGAAAGAAAGAGACTTGTTGGAGAAGAAACAAAGTAAAAGAACTGCTCAGAGCTAGAAAAGCAGAGAGTAAGGAAGAAGTGAGGAAGAATAAGGAGAGGGTGAAAGCCCACCTGGACGAGGTGGCAAGGAAAGCTATAACGAAAAGAAACAGAGGGAGAAAGAAAGAGAAAAAGCTGTTGAAAAAGGCATATGGCAAAGAAAATCACATGGTGTACATCCAGACCTCATACTGAAGAAGATGTAAGAACACAACGCATATTGAGAGTAAATATTACCAGCTAGCATTGGTCAAAAGTTCATTTCTCTATCTTCTTTCATTTAGTGGAATACTTCATCAATAAAATTAATATGAGCATTTATTTGTTCAGCATTCATTCCCATATGGAAGAAAGAACACACAAAATATGAGAAAAGTATAAGATGTGGATTAAAGGTTGATGTGGTTTTACTGGATAATGCAATGTGAAGGCTAGATTCTATCAAATCAGAGGTGGAACTGCGTTAGAGATGGCAAATCCACAAGCAGCTCCTTGCATTAGCTTATCGCGTACACTGCCATTGATGCAACGAGAGAGAGAGAGAGAGGCATCAACAGAATACCCTTAGGTGCATGAATGCCCTAGTGTGTTTATTATACGTGTGTGTCAGAGGAGCTGTGGGAGGAGGTATAGGAGGACAGGCTCATTGTAATGGCTGGAATGGAATAAATGGAAGAGTTTCCCATATGTTTGATGTGTTTGATACCGTTCCATTTATTCCATTCCAGCCATTCCAATATGCCCATCCCTCCTATAGCTCCTCCTACCAGCCTCCTCTGGTGTGTGTGTGTATGTGTCAGTGGTACACGCCTCCGATGAGGCAACACTGCTCTTACCCCCTCATCCCCCATCAGTGGCTGTCTCCTGCCCCCTCTCCTCCATCCGTCTCTGGCCACCTTTCCTGCCCCACTCCTCCATCCCTCTCTGGCACACTCTCCTGCCCCCTCTCCTCCATCCCTCTCTGGCCCCACTCTCCTGGCCCCTCTCCTCATCCCTCTCTGGCACCTCTCCTGCGCCCACTCCTCCATCCCTCTCCTCCATCCCTCTCGGCCTATTCTCCTGCCCCCTCTCCTCCATCCCTCTCTGGCCCACTCTCCTGCCCCTTCTCATCCATCCTGTCTCTGGACACTCTCTGGCTACCTCTCCTGCTCCCACTCCTCCATCAATTATTACACTGAGTCTGGCCTTGACCTGGGCATCCCGGTACCTCTCTTGTAATCTCAACCAGTTTTGTAGTGGCAAATACAAAAAAGTTATTGATGCCACTTACTAGTGACCTGGGGAATAATTCCATTGCACACAATCCAATAAAAGAGAGAAATCCAATAATTTTAGTCGCATTTATTTTCGTTATTTTCCTTAAATCATTGTCACTAACAGAAAGAGTACGATATGAAACGGTTGAAAATGTCGTCTGTTCTCTCAGGCACACTAGTTCCACCCACACAATTTTAATTAATTTTTTTATTTTACCCTTATTTTACCAGGTAATTTGACTGAGAACACATTCTAATTTACAGCACGACTTGGGGAATAGTTACAGGGGAGAGGAGGCGGGATGAATGAGCCAATTGGAAGCAGGGGATGTGGTCCTCTGTAGCTCAGCTGGTAGAGCACGGCGCTTGTAACGCCAAGGTAGTGGGTTCGATCCCCGGGACCACCCATACACAAAAAAATGTATGCACGCATGACTGTAAGTCGCTTTGGATGAAGCGTCTGCTAAATGGCATATTAATATTAATTAGGTGTCCATGATTGTATGAGGGTCCAGATTGGGAATTTAGGCCAGGACACCGGGGTAAACACCCCTACTCTCTTTTTTTTTTTTTTACAATAAGTGCCATGGGATCTTTAGTGACCACAGAGAGTCAGGACACCCATTTAAACATCCCATCCGAAAGACGGCCACCCTACACAGGGTCAATGTCCCAAATCACTGCCCTGGGGCATTGCGATATTTTTATTTTTTTTAGACCAGAGGAAAAAATGCCGGCAAGCCGCCACTGCAGTCTAGGTAGGGCTTCATGTGCGAGATCTCTAATAGCGTCATTCTAGTGGAATCCAGAAAGAACAAAAACCCTGTCCTCAAACATTTACATTTATGTATTTAGTCTTCATAATCATCGTCCCTTCATCCAATTGTGTCCCTTTTTATTTTTATTTTTGCAAATTTTAAAAGACCCTAGCTAGCTAAAAGACAAAGTCAACCGGTCCTTAAAAATTGCAGCTAATTTTCCTCATTCACCTGGCAGCCTTTTATATATTCAATGGGGGGGAAAATGTTAAATCAGCGGGGCAGTCAGGTGCTAAAACAGGTAAATATCGGGATTAAATCAAATAGAACACAAACATGATGAATAGCTCCTACAACCCCCTATTCTCTATATAATGCACTGGTCAAAAGTAGTTCAATGTGAATAGGGTGCCACGTGCGTCCGTCATCTCGCTGAGTTCTGGCCTTGGACTCCCGGGGTACCTCTGTCATCTTACTGTTTGAAGAAGCCATTCGTAGTAATTACCGTCTGAACCATTTTCAAAAACCAGGCAGCTTTGCTAAGGACTGATCTGAAGTCATGGTCCATCTGGAAGCTAGATTCTCCAGGGCTTGCACAGGAATTGTTGGCCAGGTATTTTCCTCACTCCTCGGCACATTGCACCGATTAAAGAAGAAAGTTGTCCACTGAAAATGTATCTTCTAAAACTCGCTTTTACGCCACAAGCTTGAGTGATGGGGTTCACTTCCAAAAAAGGCATTTTCCTATTTAGCCTATACTATAATTTAAAGAGGCAGATACATCAGCGGGCAAACAATTATTTAAGATGAATTCAAATTGAAGGATGATTTAAGCGACGAGGGATAGAAGCTGGGAAAAACCTCATGGATGTCATCACGTTCAGACATCACTCTTAAACTTGCTGGAACTGTAATTGAGAACTGAGAGTTGAGGTTCAGTTTTATGACTTGTATATAGATAGATAGGATGGAAAAAACCATTATTAACCCCCAAGGACAAATTGATTTATTTGTTCGAGGGCCAATGTGGGGGTCACAGGTCAGGATCAGACCACCTCCCTAAAAGCATTGACACGGAAAGGTCAGGGGGCAGATTCCCAGCCAGTAAAACACCCTGAGTGGAAATGTGTGTGTATGTGTCCCTCATCTCCTCTACCACTCAGCGGTTTAATGTCTATCCATCCTCCCGCTGGCTGCAGCAACAGGAAGTGAGGAGTCATGCAGACAGTGTTTTATATCAGGCCTTCAGGGAGCCAGTAAAATCAGTTTCTGTCTGTGTGTGTGCGTGTGTGTGTGCGTGCGTGCATATGTACATGTGCAGTCAGGTATATACGGTGCATGACTTCCAAAGGGTAAATCACGCTCTATGTGTGTACTCTCTGTAATGAGAGTGGTGGGCCTCTCTTTAGCAGCAGAGATCTGTCAGTTATGCGGGAGTATGTGGGGAGTCCTCTACTGTTCTACAGTGAATATCTTGGCACCTCAGCAAACTCATCATCGTCTCCCAAGAGTACCAGCAGCTTCCCCTTCTCTTTCCTCTCGTTTGTCTTTTCCCTCCGTTGTCTTCTCTCTTCTTTCATTAAGAGCTAAATAACCGCAGTGAAGAAGCCTAGCACCACTAGGACTGTGTTCCAGAGCTAGGCATGTCCAGTTGCTCTCTATCCCTCAGTGTTCTTTATTTGACACATGTCAGGAGGAACCGATGTGGATGTGGTGGAGGAGTAAGGGCGCAGGACACAGAGGTTAAGTCCAACGGACTTAAATAATCAAAGTCAAATGTCCAAAAGTAACACGACCTCGACAAAACCAAGAGGCGAGGGAGAATTATGCATACACGCGTAAACACTAAACACACAAAACAAACAGAGTGCAAACACGTGCTCCGGAACAGCATGACAGTGAAAACAAACACACAATCATACTAGTGCAAAACAAGGAACTTATACGGACACGTAATCAACACACAAATGACACAGGTGTAACAGTACAGACAAAAAGCAATCAAAAACGAAAACATAGAGCGGTGGCAAGCTAGTACTCCGGGGACGGCGAACGCCGAAGCCTGCCGAAAACCAGGAGGAGGAGGCAGTCTCGGCCGAAAACCGTGGACAGTACCCCCCCCTTGACGCGCGGCTCCAGCCGTGCGCCAACCCCGGCCTCGGGGACGGCAAGAGGACGCGGACCCGTGGCAGCGCGTGGGATGCCCACGGTGAAACTCAGTCAGGAGGGATGGATCGAGGTATGTCCCTCCTGGGCCACCCAGCACCGTTCCTCTCCGGACCGTACCCCTCCCACTCCACGAGATACTGGAGACCACTCATGCCGGCGCCTCAAGTCCAAGATGGTCCGGACTCTGTACGCCGGGGCCCCCTCGATGTCCAAAGGGGCGGAGGGGTCTCTCCTATCCTCATCTTCTTGGAGTGGGCCAGCTACCACCGCCTTGAGAAGAGGACACATGGAACGAGGGGTTCATATTTTATACTCTATAGGCAGTTGTAACCTGTAACACACCTCGTTCAATCTTCTCAGGACTTTGAAGGGCCCACAAAACCGCCGACCCAGCTTCCGGCAGGGCAGGCGGAGGGGCAGGTTTCGAGTCGAGAGCCAGACTCGATTCTCCCGGTGCGTATACCGGTCCCTCACTGCGGTGGCGATCGGCGCTTTTGTTGACGGATGGCACGCTGCAAGATGGACATGGGCAGCGTCCACACGTCCTCCTCCGAGCGCCGAATCCACTCGTCCACCGCAGGGGCCTCATATCTGGCTCTCGTGCCATGGTGCCAGGACCGGCTGATAACCTAAAAAACACCCTGGAAAGGCTGTTAAAATGGTGGAGGATGGCGGAGGAAGAGTTCTGGGCCATCTCTGCCAAGGGAAATGAACCTAGACCACTCCTCCGGCCGGTCCCGGCAATAGGACCTCAAAAAAAACCTACCCACATCCTGGTTGACACGTTCCACCTGCCCATTGCTCTCTGGGTGATACCCCGAGGTAAGCTTACCGAGACCCCCAACCGTTCCATGAACGCCCCCCAAAAACTCGGGAGGTGAA
The DNA here is from genome assembly GCA_036851935.1 of Coregonus suidteri. NCBI lineage: Eukaryota > Metazoa > Chordata > Actinopteri > Salmoniformes > Salmonidae > Coregonus > Coregonus suidteri. The sequence goes on from JAGTTL010000973.1 coordinate 15,141, forward strand.
CTGGGACTCGGTCAGACCATATATCCTCGGGGACCACATAGTGCGGAACACATGGGTAAATAGGGCCTCAGCATGTTTGTAGGGCAGTAGGGAGACCACGGCATGGAAGGAGACGACAGCCTTGGGAAAACCGATCCACAACGACCAAAATTGGTGTATTCCCCATGGGAGGGGGGTAGGTCGGTTACGAAATCCACCGATAGGGTGGGACCATGGTCGTTGTGGAACGGGCAGGGGATGTAGCTTACCCTGGGCAAATGTCTAGGCCTCCTTACACTGGGGCACACACCGAGCAGGGGAAGGAGACATAAACCCTCACATCCCCTAGCTAACGTGGGCCACCCAGTATTTTCATGCTAAGACAGTGCACGGTCCGGCCAATACCTGGATGTCCAGAGGAGGGTTGATGTATGAGCCCAATAATATAAGAAGAATCATGAATCTCGAGCGGCACGTACGTCCGCCCACAGGACACTCGGGGGGAGTAGGGTCGGTACGCAGTGCCCGCTCGATTTCCGCATCGGACCTCCCATACCACCGGAGCCACCAAGCAAGACTCCGGGCAAATGGAAGTATGCTCGTTGGACCTCTCTCTGTGTCATACCGCGGGGACAGGGCGGTCTGCCTTACCATTCTGGGACCCAGGGATGTATGTGATCTTTAAAAAACAAACCGGTGTTAGGAACATGTTCCACCTAGCCTGACGAGGGTTCAATCTCCTAGCTGCCCCGGATGTACTCCAGGTTACGGTGATCAGTCAGGAATGAGGAAAGGGTGTTGATCCCCCTCAAGCCATGCCTCCACACCTTTAGGGCTGGACTACGGCTAACACTCCCCTGTCCCCAACATTCCATAGTTGCGCTCCGCCGAGCTGAGCTGATTGGAGTAGAACGCACAGGGGCGGAGTTAGGTGTAGTTGGTGCCGGACCGCTGTGACAGAACTGCCCCAATACCGGTCTCGGACGCGTCTACTCTACTTGGAATGTGCAAAAGAGGGATCCGGATGCGCCAGCACAGGAGCCGAGGTGAACAGGTTCTTTAGTTGACAAATGCCCTGTCCGCCTCAGCCGACCACTGCAAACGAACCGGACCCCCCTTTAAGCAGGGACGTAATGGGAGCTGCAACCTGTCCAAAACCCAGAATAAACCTCCGGTAGTAAATTAGCAAAACCCAAGAACTGGCTGCACCTCTTTTAATACCGTTGTTGAGTTTGGCAAATTACGCACGGCTGATACCCGGTCTACCTCTATCTCCACACCAGACGCGGACAACCGATAACCCAAAAAGGAGACGGACTCCTGGAAGAACAGGCATTTCTCTGCCTTGACATTACAAGTCTGCTCCAACAGTCTTCTCAACACTCGGCGCACCTGGGTACATGCTCGGCTCGTGTAGAAGAATACACTAGGATGTCGTCGATGTAAAACTACTACACCCTGCCCATGCATGTCCGGAAAAAATCTCGTCAACAAAGGATTGGAAGACTGAAGGCCATTCATTAACCCGTATGGCATGACGAGATACTCGTAATGACCCGAGGTGGTGCTAAATGCTGTTTTCCATTCATCCCCCTCCCTAATGCGCACCAGATTATACGCCTCTCCCTGAGATCCAACTTTGTGAAGAACCGCGCTCCGCGTAACGATTCCGTCATCGTCGCAATCAGTGGAAGTGGGTAACTGTATTTAACTGTGATCTGATGAGACTACAGTAATCAATACAAGGCGCAATCCCCCGTCCTTCTTCTGCACAAAGAAGAAAACTCGAGGAGGGACCGGGGAAGTGGAGGACCGTATGTATCCCTGTGCCAAGGGACTCGGCTATGTAAGTCTCCATAGCGCTGTCTCCTCTTGAGACAGGGATACACACGACTCCGTGGCAGAGAGCCGCTCCTGTTGGAGATTTATCGCACAGTCCCCCTGTCTATGAGGAGGTATCCGTGTTGCCCTCGATTTGCTAAACACAAGTGCTAAATCCTCATACTCAGGGGGAATGTGCAGTGCGGGCACTTTGGTTCGGACTCTCTACCGAGTCGCCCCTACGGAAACACCTAAACATCTCCCTACACACTGGGCAGACACTCCATAAAGAGCTCTCTGTTGCCAAGCTCTGGTAGGATCATGGGTGCTTTAACCAGGGAAGGCCCAACACCACGGGGTACGCAGGAGAGTTCAATCAGATAAAACTGAATGATCTCCTCAGACCCCCTGCGTCGTCATCGTCAGTGGTGCTGTGACCTCCCTGATCAGGCCCGACCCCAACGGCCGGCTGTCTAATGCGTGGACAGGAAATGGAGCTTCTACCGGCCGAAGGGGAATTCCTAACCTACAACAAAATGCCCAATCAATAAAGTTCCCAGCTGCGCCTGAATCTACTAGCCGCCTTATGCTGGAAATGAGGTGCCACCTGTGAAATCTCACAGGAATACTCATGTGACCAACAGAAAGCTCTGGGTAAGTGGGGCGCCTGCTCACCTGAAATGACTCCCCAGTGCGTGGCCTGGTTGTCACCTCTCCCAGGAGAACCCTCCCCAGCACCTGGCCGCGGTGTGTCTCCACGACCACAGGTGGTGCAGGGGATGGCCCCCCTCGGGTTACCTCTCCTCCTCGTCTCTATAGCGCCAGCACCCCCGAGCTCCATAGGGAATCGGCCCGGAGGTGCTGGAGGGCGGAATGGACGACCCCCACTCGGGACGTCCGCGGGTAGCCAGCAGGGTGTCCTAGACGGAGGAAATGTCCGAAAAGGTGAAAAACAAACTTTGGATTGAACTTCTCAATCACTTCTCAATGGAAACCAAGAATCAAGAATCTCCAAACTACGACAAGTACAAAGTTCTGTTCATCTTTGATGGTCTGGATGAGTGCCGACTGCCCTAGACCTTCCAGAAGAACAAGATCGTTGTGACGTCACAGAGTCAACCTCAGTGGATGTTCTGCTGACAAATCTCATCAAGGGAAATCTGCTTCCCTCTGCTCTCCTCTGGATAACTACCCGACCTGCAGCAGCATAAAGATCCCTTCAGTTGTGTTGACAGGTGACAGAGGTGCGAGGGTTCAATGACCCACAGAAGGAGGAGTACTTCAGGAAAGAGATTTAGTAATCAGGACCTGGCCAGCAGAATCATCTCACACATAAAGACATCAAGGAGCCTCCACATCATGTGCCACATTCCAGTCTTCTGTTGGATATCTGCAAACAGTCCTTTGAACACATGCTGAAACATAAAGACAGAAGAGATGCCGCAAGACTCTGACTGAGTATGTACTCACCCCTTGTGGAGATTTCATACCAAACAGAAGAATTGTGAAAATTATATTGGGAAAGAAGAAACGGGTCCCCACTGGAATCAAAGAGAGCATTCTGTCACTGGGAAAAACTGGGCTTTTCAACAGGCTTGTTAATTGCAATCTGAGTTTCTATGAAGACGAACCTGACAGAGGCTGGCATTGATGTCAAATGCAGCCATCAGTGTTGACTCAGGATTGTGCACCACAGATCTTTAAAGAGGAATGTGGCCTGTACCAGGACAATTGTGTACTGCTTCTTGACATCTGAGCATGCAGGAGTTTCTGGCTGCTGTATATGTGTTCCTCTCAGTTCATCACAAACAATGAGAATCTAATTGATGAAACAGCACTCAATGGCCAGCACATTCTTTGCGCTGTTCAGAGAGAAGCCTGCAGTTACTTTCTATACTAGCAGAGTGCTCTGTGGATAAAGCCTTACAAAGTGAGACAGGGAACACCTGGACCTTTTCCTCCGCTTCCTTCTGGGCGCGCTCACTGGAGTCCGCAATCAGAAGCATTCTTACGAGGTCCTACTGACAAAGGACAAGAAGCAGCTCACAAGCAGCCATTGAAGAGAAACAGTCAAGTAACATCCCAAAAGGAGAAGATCAGGGAGAATCCCTCTCCAGAGGAGGTGCATCAATCTGTTTTCCCTGTTCTGAAATGAACTGATTTACCATTCCTCCTAGTGAGAGGAGATCCAAAGCTACCGTAGAGCTCAGGAAGTCTCTCAGAAGAAGAAGAAGAACTGTCACTGCACAGTGGTCAGCTCTGGTCTTTAGTGTTGCTGACTTCAGAAAAGTGAGCTGGATGTGTTTTGACCTGAAGACATACTCCAGGGTCAGAGGAAGGTCTTCTGAGGCTGCTTGTCCAGTGGTCAAAGCTCTCCAGAGGCCTGCTCTGTGAGTACATAAAATGACAATTTAGTACTAATCATCAGAAGAAAAATATTCCGTTTAGAGGACATTATCTATATATATAATATGTATATAATATATTATATTATATTGAAAAACTTACTGAATCAATGCATTGAGGTTCACATTAGTATAACATTATACCCTAAACAAATTCTATGGATACAGAAGATGAATCTATATGTTGTTTGAGAGAATACAACCAAATGCATCTGCCATTGTCCTTCTACACTACTGGTGTTAAATTAACTGTGTGTGTGCAATACATGATGATCTCTCTGGCAGGCTGTCAGTCTGTGGATTCACAGAGAAAGGCTGTGCTTCTCTGGTCTCAGGCTCTGAAGTCAAAAACCCCTCACACCTGAGAGAGTCTGGACCTGTGCTACACTCACTCCAGGAGCCTCAGGAGTCATACTGCTCTCTTGCTGGACTGGAGGATCCACACTGTAAACTGGAGACTCTGAGGTCATAGTATTCCTGTATCACTCAATGAAACACACATACACTGACACACACACTTGAACACACACCACACTGGACACACTACACACGAAAAAAAACAAACACACACAAACCCCCACACTGGACACACACACACATACACACACTGGACCCACACACACACACACACACAGGACACACGCACATGACACACACACACACACACCACACAAAGATTAATTTAGTAGTGTTTAGAAATATGTTATCTACTGGTAATAATGATACATTAATTTCATTTATATACAGTAACCAGTCCAAAGTTTGGACAACACCTACTCACTCAGGTTTTTTCTTATATTTTAAAATGTTTTTACAATTGTAAAATAATAGTGAAAGACATTAAAAACTATGAAATAACACATATGGAATCATGTAGTACCCAAAAAAGTGTTAAACAAAATGAAAATGATATTATATATTTGAAATTTTTTTTCCATAGCCACCCTTTGTCCTTGCTGACAGCTTTGCCACACCTTGGCATTCTCTCAACCAGCTTCACACCTGGAAAATGCTTTTCCAACAGTCTTGAAGGAGTTCCCACCATATGCTGAGCACTTGTTGCTGCTTGTTGCCTTCACTCTGCAGTTTCAAACGCATCCCAAAACCATCTCAATTGGGTTGAGGTCGGGTGATTGTGGAGGACCAGGTATCTGATTCTCAGCACTCATCAGCACTCTCCTTCTTGTAAAAATAGCCCTTACACATCCCTGGAGGTGTGTTGGGTCCATGGTCCTGTTGAAAAACAAATGATACTCCCACTAAGCCCAAAACCAGATGGATGGTGTATCGCTGCAGCATGCTGTGGTAGCCATGTTGGATTAAGTGTTTCCTTGAAATTCTAAAGAAATCACAGACAGTCGTCACCAGCAAAGGCACCCCCCACACCATAAAACCTCCTCCTCCATGCTCTACCGGTGGGAACTACCACATGCCGAGAATCATCCGTTCACACCACACCGCTTCTCACAAAGACACGGGCGGTATTTGCAGCAA
>JAGTTL010000974.1:0-20778 GCA_036851935.1 Coregonus suidteri
TATGGAATCATGTAGTAACTAAAAAAGTGTTCAACAAATCAAAATATATTTTATATTTGATTCTTCAAAGTAGCCACCGTTTGCCTTGATGACAGCTTTGCACACTCTTGGCTTTCTCTCAACCAGCTTCACCTGGAATGCTTTTCCAACAGTCTTGAAGGAGTTCCCACATATGCTGAACACTGCTTTTCCTTCACTCTGCCATCCAACTCATCCCAAACCATCTCAATTGGGTTGAGGTTGGGGATTGTGGAGGCCAGGTCATCTGATGCAGCACTCCATCATCCTTCTTGGTCATATAGCCCTTACACAGCCTGGAGGTGTGTTTTGGGTCATTGTCCTGTTGAAAAAACAAATGCTACTCCCACTAAGCCCAAACCAGATGGGATGGCGTATCGCTGCAGAATGCTGTGGTAGCCATGCTGGTTAAGTGTGCCTTGAATTATAAATCAATCACAGACAGTGTCACCAGCAAAGCACCACCACAACATAACACCTCCTCCTCCATGCTTCACGGTGGGGAACCGCACATGCGGAGATCATTCGTTCACCTACTCTGCGTCTCACAAAGACATGGCGGTTGGAACCAAAAATCTCAAATTTGGACTCATCAGACCAAAGGACAGATTTCCACTGGTCTAATGTCCATTGCTCATGTTTCTTGGCCCAAGCAAATCTCTTGTTCTTATTAGTGTCTTTTAGTAGTGGTTTCTTTTCAGCAACTCGACCATGAAGGCCTGATTCACACAGTCTCCTCTGAACAGTTGATGTTGAGATGTGTCTGTTACTTGAAATCTGTGAAGCGTTTATTTGGGCTGCAATCTGAGGTGCAGTTAACTCTAATGAACTTATCCTCTGAGAGCCAGTTTCATCATAGCACTTGATGGTTTTTGCAACAGCACTTGAAGAAGCCTTCAAAGTTCTTGAAATTTTCCGGACTGACTGACCTTCATGTGTTAAAGTAATGATGGACTGTAACTTCTCTTTGCTTATTTGAGCTGTTCTTGCCATAATATGGACTTGGTCTTTAACCAAATAGGGCTATATTCTGTATATCCCCCCTACCTTGTCACAACACAACTGATTGGCTCAAACGCATTAAGAAGGAAAGAAATTCCACAAATTAACTTTTAAACAAGGCACAACCGTTAATTGAAATGCATTCCAGGTGACTACCTCTTGAAGCTGGTTGAGAGAATGCCAAGAGTGCGCAAAGCTGTCCTCGAGGCAAACGGTGGCTACTTTGAAGAATCTCAAATATAAAATATATTTTGATTTGTTTAACACTTTTTTGGTTACTATATGATTCCGTATGTGTGTTATTTCATCGTTTTTGATGTCTTCACTATTATTCTACAATGTAGAAAATAGTAAAAAGAAAGAAAACCCCTGGAATGAGTAGGTGTGTCCAAACTTTTGACTGGTACTGTATTTTCATTGCTATAGCAACCATCCCTAATAATACTGTATGTATGTTTTTGTTGTATAACTAATATTATAATAGTACTTTTATTTGTAAAGTGCTTTTCATTAATTATGTTCAAAGTGCTACACTGTTTATCAGTTAACAAATATTCATTTATTGATAGATTATAAATTATTTTCATATTATTGATCAGAGACTAAGAGCAGAGTAATGGTCTGATTATATAATACTGATGTTGACATTATCCGTAGAATTAGAATAAATGTTCATTCAAATAGTTTCATTATTTTTTTTCTCTTTACCTAAGATGAAATTAATTAAAATTAACTTTGTGTCAAACTATTTTTATTTTCTTTAATGATAAATGTTGAACTATACATCCTTGTAAGTTGTTGAGTAGAGGAATCATATGATATGTTACATGCATTTTTCTACAATAAAAGAATGCTGAGATTGTTTTATTAAATCAGATATATATATACATTCTTTACATTTGACAAATCTGAGATGAATAAACAAACAATAGAATAATGAAGTTGTTACGTGGAAATGAATATTTGAACATGCATGCATGTAACTACAGTAGCCTCAATACAATGTAACTACAGTAGCCCTTAATACAATGTAAGATGAGGACTAGAATGTTCTCCTCTTAATAAACTACAAAAAACCTTTCACAATGAAAAAACGAACACCTTTCACAATGTAAAATAAAGTATGTATGCATCTGTTTCAGAGGATTTTTTGTAATGGTGTAAAACATAGCATTACATATAGAATCACATCTCAATGGGTGTTAAACTCTAATGGACCATTCACAATAATATGATGTACATTCTGCACTGATATTTGCAACCCTTTCAGTCCATCATAAAAAAAATGAAATAAAAGACGACAAAACTAAATCAAACCAAAGATAAACAATATCAAATATCAAACAAACTAATAGGATCTTTCTTTCATATTTAGTTATGCTTCTTGTGTACTGTTTATGTTTATCACAATGAACATTGTCTTCATTAAATTATAATCAAGATGTTTATACAAATCGTGTGAATATATTTTGTACATAAGTAATTGTTGAAACAAGTAATTGTTAGACAGACAACAATGCAAATATAAAACATGTATAAAAACGGTTTATATATCATTATATCTTTTTTCAAAGCTTTATTTGTGGTTTACAGTTTTATTCAGTCAAATCTGCAGCCAATGTATTAACAATACACTGTTTGTTTGACTTTGGTCCTTGATAAAACTGAATTTAATAAAACATTGTTCACAAAACAAAATATTCATAATTTCTGGGCATACTACTCACGGAATGTATACACAATATATCTTATCTGACAATACATCCTTAACAATCAAATTTGAATAACATCAAGTAAAATGATAATACAAATATCAGATGTATTATTTCATAGAAAACAGTACAAATAAAAAAACGTATAAAAGTATAGTGTATATTTCTTTCTTTTTCTCCCAGCTGTTTCTGGTTTAACAGCCAATGTTTAAACAATATATATGTTTTACCTCTAAAAAAATTTAAGCAAAAAGTATTCGCAAAAAAGAAAATACAATATACATAAATGTTCTCTGGAGATGCAGCTAATGGATCGTGTGTGGAAATAGATATCTCATCCTTTACAATAAACAATGTACTTTCAGTTAAAACAAATAATAATGAATCATCATACAAACATTAGAAAATGAATTGATGATGTAATTAATTGTTTCACAATAACCAAAATACAAAATATGTAGAGATGGATTCCCAAATGGACGATGGATACTTTTTCAACATAATCAGTCTCATAATACATGGATCATCCACATCAACCATTGCATCATAAAAAGTAAATTACAAAATGTATCAATCCACATAATCTCATCCCAAACTCCTATTCTTCATTGAGTCCTTGTAACCTCAGACAAAAATGCCCTCTTAAGCAAAGGCAGATGTATTGCCATGACTATCATCTTCCAGCATGGCAATTCTATGGTATGCAGCAAATACACTGCTCAAAAGAATTAAGGGAACACTTAAACAACACAATGTAACTCCAATTCAATCACACTTCTGTGAAATCAAACTGTCCACTTAGGAAGCAATGCTGATTGACAATAAATGTCACATGCTGTTGTGCAAATGGAATAGACAACAGGTGGAAATTATAGGCAATTAGCAAGACACCCCCAATAAAGGAGTGGTTTTGCAGTTGGTGACCACAGACCACTTCTCAGTTCCTATGCTTCCTGGCTGATGTTTTGGTCACTTTTGAATGCTGGCGGTGCTTTCACTCTAGTGGTAGCATGAGACGGAGTCTACAACCCACACAAGTGGCTCAGGTAGTGCAACTCATTCAGGATGGCACATCAATGCGAGCTGTGGCAAGAAGATTTGCTGTGTCTGTCAGCGTAGTGTCCAGAGCATGGAGGCGCTACCAGGAGACAGGCCAGTATATCAGGAGACGTGGAGGAGGCCATAGGAGGGCAACAACCCAGCAGCAGGACTGCTACCGCCGCCTTTGTGCAAGGAGGAGCAGGAGGAGCACTGCCAGAGCCCTGCAAAATGACCTCCAGCAGGCCACAAATGTGCATGTGTCTGCTCAAACGGTCAGAAACAGACTCCATGAGGGTGGTATGAGGGCCCGACGTCCACAGGTGGAGGTTGTGCTTACAGCCCAACACCGTGCTGGATGTTTGGCATTTGCCAGAGAACACCAAGATTGGCAAATTCGCCAATGGCGCCCTGTGCTCTTCACAGATGAAAGCAGGTTCACACTGAGCACATGTGACAGACGTGACAGAGTCTGGAGACGCCGTGGAGAACGTTCTGCTGCCTGCAACATCCTCCAGCATGACCGGTTTGGCGGTGGGTCAGTCATAGTGTGGGGTGGCATTTCTTTGGGGGGCCGCACAGCCCTCCATGTGCTCGCCAGAGGTAGCCTGACTGCCATTAGGTACCGAGATGAGATCCTCAGACCCCTTGTGAGACCATATGCTGGTGCGGTTGGCCCTGGGTTCCTCCTAATGCAAGACAATGCTAGACCTCATGTGGCTGGAGTGTGTCAGCAGTTCCCGCAAGAGGAAGGCATTGATGCTATGGACTGGCCCGCCCGTTCCCCAGATCTGAATCCAATTGAGCACATCTGGGATATCATGTCTCGCTCCATCCACCAACGCCACGTTGCACCACAGACTGTCCAGGAGTTGGCTGTTGCTTTAGTCCAGGTCTGGGAGGAGATCCCTCAGGAGACCATCCGCCACCTCATCAGGAGCATGCCCAGGCGTTTTAGGGAGGTCATACAGGCACGTGGAGGCCACACACACTACTGAGCCTCATTTTGACTTGTTTTAAGGACATTACATAAAAGTTGGATCAGCCTGTAGTGTGGTTTTCCACTTTAATTTTGAGGGTGACTCCAAATCCAGACATCCATGGGTTGATACATTTGATTTCCATTGATAATTTCTGTGTGATTTTGTTGTCAGCACATTCAACTATGTAAAGAAAAAAGTATTTAATAAGATTATTTCATTCATCCAGATCTAGGATGTGTTATTTTAGTGTTCCCTTTATTTTTTTGAGCAGTGTATATTCAACATAATACCTGGTCATCCATGACATACCTATGTGTCTGTCCTATGTTTATACTTTGGAGTTACAGTGCTTTCTTAATTTCTCCTGTATAGGTCAAGCCACAGGAGCAACATAACTGGCACTCATATGACATTTGACCACAAGTATGAACTTTCTCAATGAAGAAAACCTTGAATGTGCATTACTAGGGGCTCTCATGAATGTGGTTCGTCAAAACACTAATCAATCCATGTCATGACCTTGTATCATAATTCACAACTGGCCTCCAAGTCATGTTTGGAACTGAGATGTGAGCCGAAGTAATGTACATGTTCCTTTCCTATAGCACCTCTTCTACTCAAGAGAGGAGTTGGTTACACTGTTAACATCAGGGTCTCATATTGTTTTTATGTTTTTGGGCGGAAATTTCAATGAATCTTCTTTCAAACTCTCTTTATGACGTAGCTAAATTATAAACATTTACATAAATTCCAGTGAAGCCACATCAGACCATGCTGCCTTTCCTAGGATGTCTTTCCTACAGTAGGGTGACTTATGCTCCCCTGTGGTTTGGGGTCAAATTTTCTCTTCCAAGCTGTCCTTAGCCTGTTTGATTGTGATGGAACTCCAGTCTCCTGGCAAATCAGCTGGCAAGGCACCATGCAACCCTGCATACTCCTTATTGTACTTCACAAAAAGGAACTTCCAGTAGTCTGCAACGGTCTGAGTGGGGTTTGGCTGGATGATCCAGTCTGTGAAAAATGTCTGATAATTCTTATATGAACAGAATTTCCCTTTTGTTTCAACAGTGCGGAACTGAATTTTGTTGTTGATGATGAGACATGAGCATGTGTCTGTGCTAAGTTTATCTGACTCACTCCATTTATACCCTCCAAGTCCATCTGGTCGATGAATCGAAGCAGAGTGTATTGAATGATCCATCATCACTTCATCACAGGGGGCCTTGCAGAATGGACACTGTCTCCCACAGCCCCACATTTTTTTAAAAAGATTTTCCTGAGGAGGGTCAGGTAGACTGGCCAACTTCTTGAATACATCTTGATCTTTGTGAAATTCATCACAGAGACGGCTCTCCATCTCTTCAACAGATGATAACAGCATGTCAGAAAACTCTTTGGTCTTGGAATTCTCTAAAGTCATCCCTGTTGTATCAGTGGGAATAACCAGCATGCTAGACAATTCTGAGCGTAAATCCTGAATAAACAGATTATAATTCAGTTCACCCTCACCATCTTCATCTGGTCTGTCAGAGCCAGTTTGCAGTGATTTCTCAACAGCCTTCTTTAACTGTCTACTGATTGTCTTCAAGTGTTGGACCTCCATGTTTGTAATGATGCTGATGTCATTTGCTGTCCTGCTTCTCTTTGAAAGGTATTCAACTGTGTAAATCAAAATGAACTCAAATACGAATCCCTTATAGTAGTCTGTGTACTTCACGAATGTCGTAAAATCTCCAGATAGTAGGAATTTTAGCATGGAACACTGGAAAGACCTCCTTGTGCTGAAAACATCACCATAGTTTTGAAAGCATTTCTTCCAAAATGTCTGGTCCAAGGGATTTGATGATGTACTCCTTTACTGAAGGTTCCAGACAGTGTTTGGTGAACTCTTCAGCCTTCCTTTTGCAATGGTCTCTCTTGTAGTATAGGTCCTTGAAGTCTGTCAAGTATTGCGGTTTCAGTTTCTCCAGGCTTTGTCGAGGATCATTGTCTTTGATGAAAGCATCATGCATTTTCTGGAACTCTCTTGCTGCATGCCCACAGATGTGTATCTTGAGAGATGCATAGAATTCTGGACTGAAATGTAATTCATGATCTCGTTTAAGGTTCTCCTCAATCAATTCCAGTAGTTCTGTGATGTAAGTGCTATGGTAGTCTGTCTTTGCATTCACCTTGTTCATCACAAACCGCCTACTGTGTTCTATGATGCTGTTGGCCATCATTTGAGTGTTGTGCTCTAATGCTTTTTGAGATTGATATGCACTCTTGTGTAATGTCTTCATCAATCCCTTTATAAACTTCTTCACCACGTTGTGTCCACTTTTTACTTGAAATTCTTCAAGTCCACATTTCTCAAGAGGGCCTGCTATTGCTAACATTTCCTGAACTGTGCTGCATCCCTTTCCCATATTCTGATACAGTTGCTGATGGACATTTGAGGCAATATTTTGCTTCTCTAGACCCCCGAATGACAGCTCCCCAACGGTTTTATTCCACATCTTTTCAAATTCTTCCTCAACGTGTTGGTTATTCAATGGATTATCAAATCCACTAACGTTTTCAACAAGGTCAGAGACTTTCTTGTCAAGAGTATCTCTATTATTTTTCTTAATATTGTCTACCTGGATTGTGCATTTTTTTATGTCCACTGCAATCTCTAGTTTTTTTCCTGATAACACTATCAGTCACATTTTTGTGACTCTTTGCAGTTATGATAAAATCACTCCTATACTTCTCAACCAGACCCACATTCCCTTCTTCTCTATTGAAATAGGAAGTCACATTGTTGAGAATTTTTTCCCCCTCTCTATCTAGCTCATCCCTAGCCTCACTCTTCATACTGTTTAAGAGGTCATCCAAGCCAGACTCTTGTTGCGACACCTTTATGCCGTAGTTTGCCACCATGGTTTCTGCTTTGATCAGCCAGGTGTACATGTGCTTTTGGAAGGCTCTGTCCCATCGATCAAACTCCACACACAGCTTGGTGTATGCCTCAGCCACAATGCTGTTGCGGAAACTAAAGATGAAGTTCTCATATTTAATTGACGTCCATAAACGTATGATCTCATACTGTAACTCTGGGATTGTTTGTGCGTTTGAGGCTTCCTCCTTTTTGAACGCATTAATCAACTTCTTCTTGAAATTGGCTACAGCTTCACTGTAACCCTCATTGACAGGTGCCATGGGTGGACTGCCATGCCAGAGACCTGGGATGTAACATGTGTCCTCAAGACTGCAGTCTATGATGTCAGTAAACTTAGGGTCGCCACCTGTATTTTCCATCCTGCTTGCTACAATTGTCATCTCATTCAGCTGCTCAAGAAGGTGCTTCCTGTCCCAAAGGTTTTTTTGTCATGAGAAGATATATCTGCAACATTTTGGTGCACAAACTGACAACTTGGCTTCTTCCCTAATTCTTCCATCCTGAGGAAGGCATGGGCTACAATCTGCATGGTGTCTTTCATATCTGTGGTGTTCTCCATAGCAATATTCACAATTGAGATGTCACTCAGTCCTACCAAAAGTGTGGCTAGTTCATTATCATGCTGATAATTGTCAGTAAGGTGGGTAGATTTAAGTCCCTTTAGCCCCTCTGTGTCAATGACCATGATGAAGTCACATTTTAGTTCATCCCTGAATTCCTCTTCGACTTTGATAAGCTGCATGAAGGCACCTCGGGTGCATCTTCCGCTGCTGACGGCAAACTGGACCCCAAACATGGTATTCAGAAGAGTGGACTTTCCAGAGCTTTGGACCCCTAAAACAGACACCACCCGGATCTTATTGTTTGGCGTAGTCAAAGAGTGGAGCTCCTGCAGAACATCTGATATCCACTTCATTGGGATGTTTGATGCATCACCATCCATCAGCTCCAGTGGAAATCCATCCAACATTAATTCGGCACAGATTCTAGGCATATCTTCAACTTGCTGTTGAGTCTCACTGCTTTCAGAGGACATGGTTGCTTCGTATATCTGTCCAACTTCTCTTAAGAAATGTTCGGTTCCTAAGGAACTGTTTTGAGATCTGTTTGTCTATATCAGCAATTAGGTCTTTCTTGTCTGGGGTAATCTGACACTGTTTATATTTTTCTCTGAGAGCGGACAGACGTGTTCTTGACAGGTTGTCCAGATTGAGCTTCAGCCACTTTAGGAAATAGGAGCGCTCTTCTTTGGAAGTCCTCAAACCTTCCACGAAATGTTGCATACTGTCACTAATGCCAAGAGACAGCTGGTTCTTCCTGAGTTCATATTTCTTGTGCTTGAGTTCACTCTTGTACATTTCAATATCCTTATCACCTACTTTTTTCAGCTTGACCTCCTCTTTCTCAAGTGCAGTCAGACTTTTCCATATCTCTCCCTGTAATGGTAGCTGGCTCTCCTTAAAGCTTGGCATGCGAGAGGAGATTTTATCTGTAATTAATGCTGCACTTTTCTTGGCTCTTAGACAGATATAATCATCTTCATCCACAGGGATACCCAACTCATGCGCAACAACACACATTTCCTCCACTTTAGTTTTGTGTGGGTTTGCCTTCATGACGTCTGTGACTGCAGACCGGAGCTTCTTCACAAACTGTGCATTGTTTATTTGCCTGTCTTTACTTATTATGCCACCAGAGTGTTTCTCAAATGCGGCTGCATCGTAGCTCTTAGCCTCAGAGCTGCATACAATGAAGAGTCGATCTTTCATCTTCTGGAGGTTCAGAATACTGCTGTCAGAGCCCAAATCATCACAGAACACAAACACTGCTGCTGACGTCTCGCAGAGGAAAGAGAACTGGGTCTGAAAATCCTGGATATCACCACGAAGATTAGCTACAGCCACAGGTTCATTGAAGACGTCAATTTTTGGGTCACCACTGGGCAGGTACCAGCTGATTTCCACTAACCCATCAGAAATAGTTCTTGGAATGTTGCCAGCTGGCATGTCACCGTGAACAAAGGTGTTGTAATTCTGCTGATAACAGCTTAGAACATCATTCAAAAGCTGAGACTTTGATAATGTGCTGTTGCCCAGTCTAACAAATGACACCATAGGGAGGTCAGTAAGCACAATACTGTTCTCAACATACCCTTTCTGGTCTTTCATTGAATGAGGCCTGTACTTTTTCACTATGTCCCTCATGGCCCACAGCATCAAAGTGCTTTGTTCTGTGTCACAGTTGGGCAGCAGGAGAGGAACAGCAAACTGACACATGGACATTTTCAGGGCAATATCCTGCTGCAGGAAACCATCTGAACACAGAAACAGGGCTGTTATGAGGTCTAGAGGGTTCATAAGATCTGTATCATCAGACTGCAAATCCCTTGCTGACACATTCACCCTCATCAGTTCTTTCAGAAAACACAATGGTAGGGACTGTAGAGTTGGAGCATGGTTGTCCTCTAACATCTGGCCATCGACTGCAAGTACGGTATTCAACGACATCTTCTGTGTGAAATACTGTTTCAGTCCAACTTTCTGCATATACAGTTCCAGACTGAGCTCTGCAATAAAAAGAGAACAAAATAAAAGTCCAGAGTTTACCACTGAGATTGAGGCCAGGATTCAGTCCAACGCAGATTAACGACATGCACACGGTGATAGACTTTTAAAGGCAATTTTACTGATGTTTGCTGAGATCCCATTCACTGTTAATGCCACAGATTTTTGCTAAAGTAGAAATCCCCTTAAAAAGTGAATCACAGTGCATACATAGTTTATCTGCAATTGTTTGAATCCCAGGTCTGATAGTAAGAGTGTCATTCCACGAATAGAGTGCCTTTTATTTCCCTCAGACATCGTGTGTATATTTTATCACACTAAATTTAACAGTTGGATCACATACTGAACATTTAAACTAAACAACGTTAAAAATTTCAATAGCAGTGTGTTTTCATTCAAATAAATTATTTGTTTTCTCTGAAAATCCCTGTTTTGGAATTTCCCATGCAAGGTTATGTTATTATAGTTTTGTTTTTATATTATTTTTTTATTTCTATTCGTTTTAGATTTTTATTCAAAATTACGTTCAGATTCAGAACTGATTTGTTCGTTTTTCTATTTAATTTTATCAAAATATTTATATTTAGTTATATTATTTAGTTGAAATTGTAGTTTTAGTGTTAAGAACAGAAAGCATGGAAAGCTAGGAGCCATTTGTGTTGTATAGTTATGTGGGTGTTTCTTGGGATATCACTTCTTCCAATGGGGGGGCAGTAATACATAATGTGATGGGTCAGGTTAGCTTTAAATCACAAAGTAAATCTCAATGTGACTTGGATTTAAAAGGAATAGTGCAGAGACTAAAAAAATTGTGGAATGAAACTCTCTTGCCCATGTTTACACAAATCCTATGCTTTTTTCACCTCAGTAGCACGTATTTCTTTACCTCTATTTTACGCATACATTTTTCTGGTCCCCCTCCCCACTGGGCAGAGACGTCAGTTCAACATTTACACAGACTTCAGTTCAATGTCTAGTTTTGATTTAGTTTGGTTGAGTTGTCAACTAACATCAATTCAATGTGAAATCAACCAAAAGTGTGACCATGTCATTGGATTTCGGTTAAAAGTTGGGTGAAAAAAGACTACATTCCTGACTTTTTGCAAATCCAATCCGTTTTCCAATACTGAGTCAACCAGTTTTTTCCCAGTGGGTCCCTTGGGGATATGCATTTAGATCTTGAGTTATACAGTGTTGTTTCGAAGTAGCCTACAGTTTTGAATGAGGTACAGTGAGCAAATTTTAGAGCAGATGGTGTTAAACTGTAACACAGGCTTCCTGTGTTTCATTTCAATCAAAGCACATATTTTGTGGCGCGCTTTTGAGTTTTGGCCATATGAGAGAAACATGCGACCATTCGCACAATCATCCTGAAAATGTATAAGAAATTAGGTGGTTTTATTTGTCTTAGAGTAACATGCTATTATATTCGGTTATTTTATGTAGAATACTATCATTATGTGATCTTGCAGACATTAATTCAGCTTTGATCTAACTTTATTAAATGAGTACCATTCACCAGAGTAGCCTGTTCTCTGAATAGAGCAGAGAGTGCACGACCTTTAGCTGTTGGGAAGAGGGGTCGAGTATAGTCGGATCGGCAGCCACTGTAGTAGTCCATGTAACAAGAATCAAGTTAGCTACCTAGCCGATATATTCCCCGGTTCAAGGTCAATCCTGTAACGTGAACTGAACTCAATAAAACGATTTATTAAAAAAAAAATCTTTAAAGAAACATTGAACATTAATGCGAATGGTCGCATTTTTCGGGCTCCCGAGTGGCGCAGCAGTCTAAGGCACTGCATCTCAGTGCTTGAGGTGTCACTACAGACCCCCTGGTTCGATTCCAGGCTGTATCACAACCGGCCGTGATTGGGAGTCCCATAGGGCGGTGCACAACTGGCTCAGCGTCGTCCGGGTTTGGCCAGTGTAGGCCGTCATTGTAAATAAGAATTTGTTCTTAACTGACTTGCCTAGTTAAATAAAGAAATAGTCAAATGAAAGTGTAAAAACAGGTGAGTTGGTTCTACTCTTTTTGGGCATTTTCTGGTGTTTTGTGATGGAAAACTGAGTGGTTTGAGCATAACATGTCAACCTTGTTACCTATAGATAGACTAGAAAAAAAAGTCAATTGCCACTTGCTAATTGCACATAAGCTTCCATTCCCCCTGTCACAAAGGGATTTATGGCGGATATAAGATGAAATTGTCAACTCTGTTACGGTGAACCCTGTTACTTTTAAAGTAATTTCCTGTCATTTAACCTCTTGAGATGGGAAAACACGTTTGTTGTGACTAGTGCTGAGCGATTAGTGCTTTTTGAGGTTGGTTCGATTATAAATAAAATAAAAACACGGTTTTCGATTATTTTTAAAAATATGAAATGCGCACTATGCATTATGTGGATTGAATGTTGTAACACATAATAAAACCATGAATAAAAGTCAGATGATGGTAGTGACTGCCCATTACTAGTTATCACTTATTAACCATCATTTATTCACATTACTTGAATAACATATTTCTGTTGCGTTTCAGTTGCGTATATTACATTTGTTGAATACTCGTTTCTGATTGGCTAGAAGGGCATTCTAGAATGGGCATTAAAACCAGGTCAGTTGGAAAAGATATCGGGACACCTTGCATTCATGACGCAATATGTGCCTACACATGCAGACCTTACTTGCTACAAAGTTACAGAAAGCTAAACCAACAACCACACAAACTGAAATTGGATACATTGTAAACGCAGGTTCAACAAGAAAAAACTTCAATTTTCAACAGTTATTCTGGCTGCACAGGTCATGACTGTGTTCGCCGTAGCTAGTTAGCAAGCAAGGGATAACGGAACATATAGACCGAAGAACTGGGTCACGACCATAAATATAAAACTAATCGAACGAACGACTGGGTCGCGTCTCTAGAAACCAAAGTATGAATTTGCTTATAAAAATGACTAAATGTGTGCTTTAGTATTGTTTTCTTTGGCAACTGTGGTATTAGCGGGATAAACGCCTCCGTTCTGTACATTACCTTGTAAAAACAAACTCTGCAAAGAGACTCGGCTCCACCTCCTCCCGCTGCGTCGTCTATTATTTCCAAGGTAATGTACAGAACGTCAGCATTTATCCCTTACTTATTTGATGACTTTATTATTTTATTCCAAGTCACATCTCAGCTGCTGCCTATGCTGTCTGACAAAAAATACTACTTTAGTAGTTCTTCAAAGTAAATAAGGCATCGTTTTATGACTACTGAATACCAACTATCAATCACTTAGATCATGTATTTTTAGGTTTTTTGCTATCTATCCCTCTCGATTGCACTTTCTTCTGTCTCTTCTTTCCGTCTCGTTGTCTCACCCACACAACCAAACAAGTAGGCGCACAATGGATTATGGTCATTGTAGTTAATTACCACGTTTTCTGGACTACACTGTGTAGAATATTGGCCTTTTGGAAACTACAACTCCCTACTACATCGCACAGTTTGGGCTTGATCTGATTTATCTCCAGAGAAACCATGCATTGAGCTCACCAATTTTTTTTAAGCTAAACATTTTGGACCTGTGATCTGCTTTCAACCAGACCTGGGTTTAAAACCTTTTTGAAATCGTTCAAATACTTTTAGCATTTGCTTTAGCCTGCCTGGAGTGCCAAATGGGCGGGCCACTATTTTATTGGTTCCATTATGCCAGGCAAGCTCAAAAAAGGCCAGCTTAAGTATTTTAATGATTACTAATAGTATTTGAACCCAGGTCTGCTTAGAAGTTGCACCACTTACTTGTGGTGAAGGTTGTTGACATTGGTGCTCTTTGTGCCTCATCTTTCAGCATAGTGCAGACAGAGACAGAGTACTGAGTGGCAGGTTGCAGGTCGGAGAGAGTGATGATTGGTGAAGATGTGGTAGTGATGTGTGGTTCTGTCCCTGGACAGCGGTAGGAGATCTTGTAATGATGTTGGGTTTGGTCCAATCCTGGTGGCTGGCTCCAGCTAACAGCAGCTGATGTGGTCTTCACTGAGTCAACATTCAGCTGGTCTGGAACTGGGAAAACTACATTACAAAAGAAAAGTGGTTGCATTTATATTATTTATTTGATTTTGTGCTAATCTTTATCAAGGGTGCCAATAATTTTGGACCTGACTGTGTATTTTTTTTAAATTGTCAAAATCAATCAATCAATCAATCAATCATTCAATTAAGCCATGTCATTGTATTTTCAGAAATTCCTGAAATGAGTGTATTGAATTGTTGCAAATCTAAGATGTATCATTGAGTCAACCAGTTTGTGCCCAGTGGGAAGGTTTGATGAGGGATGTTTTACTTGACCCCCAGGATACAAACAATACTTGTGCAGATGGTTGTAGAAACAGGTCGACTCTGTGTTCCATTGTTCAGCACACTGGTGTGATTGCTACTACTGCTATATTGGTAGTTACAGTGCCTTCAGAAAGTATTCACATCCCTTGACTTTTCCACATTTTGTTGTGTTACAGCCTGAATTTAAAATTGATTCAATTTAGATTTTTTTGTCACTAGCCTACACACATTACCCCATAATGTTAAAGTGGAATTATGTTTTTACACATTTTTACAAATTAATAAAAATGGAAAGCTGAAATGTCTTGAGTCAATAAGTATTCAAACCCTTTGTTATGACAAGCCTAAATAAGTTCAGGAGTACAAATGTGCTCAACAAGTCACATAAGTTGTATGGACTCACTCTGTGTGCAATAATAGTGTTTAACATGATTTTTTGAATGACTGCCTCATCTCTGTACCCCACACATACAATTATCTGTAAGGTCCCTCAGTCGAGCAGTGAATTTCAAACACAGATTCAACCACAAAGACCAGGGAGATTTTCCAATGCCTTGCAAAGAAGGGCACCTATTGGTAGATGGGTAAAAATAATTTTTAAAAGCAGACATTGAATATCCCTTTGAGCATGGTGAAGTTATTAATTACACTTTGGATGGATTATCAATACACCCAGTCACTATAAAGGTACAGGCGTCCTTCCTAACTCAGTTGCCGGAGAGGAAGGAAACCACTCAGGGATTTCATCATGAGGCCAATAGTAACTTTAAAACAGTTACAGAGTTTAATGGCTGTGATAGGAGAAAACTGAGAATGGATCAACAACATTGTAGTAACTCCACAATACTAACCTAATTGACAGAGTGAAAAGAAGGAAGCCTGTACAGAATAAAAATATTCCAAAACATGCCTCCTGTTTGCAACAAGGCACTAAAGTAATGTGGCAAAGCAATTAACTTTTTGTCCTGAATACAAGGTGTTATGTTTGGGGAAAATCCAACAACACATTACAGAGTACCACTCTCCATATTTTCAAGCATAGTGGTGGCTGTATCATGTTATGGGTATGCTTTTAATCGTTAAGGACTGGGAGAGTTTTTCATGATAAAATTTAAACAAAATGGAGCTGAGCACAGACAAAATCCTAGAGGAAAATCTGGTTCAGTCTGCTTTATTATAAAAGAATAGCGAATCAGTGTTGAGCTAAACTGAGTGAGTTTAACTGTGAATGGTCCTGGTGCACCAAAAAAAAGGTGTCAAGGGAAGCCAGTTTGGATTTGGCTTCACACCAATTACATCACATAAAAAGCATTGACAGAAAAAACTTTTGCTGCGTCTTGTTGTGTCGTTGTCCTCTGGTGGCTAGCTAGCTAAAATCGTCCCGTTCCTAAATTAGCCATGGATGGGATGGAGATTGGGATTTGGACTTTGTGTACCGGCCAATGATTAGAAATTCATACATTGTGCCACTGACCGGAGAGGAAGTTCAATATGTAGCTAGATGTAGTAGGCTAACGTAACACGTTAACTAGCTAGCTGGCTCATCGTTGCCCATGAAAGCAATTTAAGCTAGTTAGCAAGCCTTTTAGTCAGGTAGCCTAGTCTAGGACAACAAAAACTAAAAGCGTGTAACGTTAGGCTACTGTTTTGGCAACATGAAAGAGAGGAGGATGGTATTGGCGTTCCTCTACAAGTAGGGTGAGTCAACATGTTTTTTCTACTTGCGTGTGCACACACACACACACACACACACACAGAGAGAGAAACCTGTACCATGGACTGATACTTAGCTTACGTTGGCCTAAATTGTTTTGGTATCTTTAAGTTGTCACTGTATTAGACTAAGCATAGGTGATTTGATGATGTTGAAATGGAGCCAGAATGACGTCAGTGGAGGCAGTTCCTGTTTTTTTTTGCGACTTGAGCTAACTCTCCGTGGTTCTAAGTGAATAGTTGTTTAGTAGTCCGAAAATGACGTAAACATGAACTTGCTTGACCATGCTGTAGGTCAGGGTTCTTCAATTCCGGTCCTGGAGGGCCGAAACACCTCTGTTTTTCATCCTCTCCTTCTAATCAGGGGCTAATTCAGACCTGGGACACCAGGTGAGTGCAATTAACTACCAGGTAGAAATAAAAAACAGAAGTGTTTCGGCCCTCCAGGACCGGAATTGAAGAACCCTGCTGTAGGTCATGTAACTGTTTGTTACATGCAATATGTTTTGTGGATTTCACCAACAGAGGATGCTCTCCAGTTTTGTGATGAAACAAAACATGTGGTTGCATTTATTCTGCAACTGTGTGAATGTTGTCTTTTTGTCATCTCAGCCTTATAAATCACGGTGACATTTGAACTAACGGGTTATAGAGCAGCAAACAACGCAATTATCACAACAAATGTAATTAGGGTGACCACATGTCCCGGAATGTGAGGGACTGTCCCGCATTTTGGCCCAGGACGTAAACAAACAATCCAGCTTTTCATCAACAAATTCAAACTTCACTAATTCAGAAAGAAAATGTTGATTTGTCTCGTATATTTTAGTCAGACATTCCAAACTGTCTCTTGCAGTCACGTTGCGCTTATGAAAAGATAAGTTGGCAATTTATTAGGTATACCCATCTAGTACCGGGTCGGAACACCCTTTGCCTCAGAACAGCCTGAGGTTGTTGGTCAGTTTGTATCAAGGGACCTAACGTGTGCCAGGAAAACATTCCCCACACCATTACACCACCAGCCTGTACCGTTGACACCAGGCATGCTGCAATAGCCAATCTGAGATACTGTTCTGCACACCATTGTTATACTGCGCCGTTATTTGCCTGATTGTTAGCTTTTACGATTCTTGCCATTCTCTGCTTCGACCTCTCTTATCAACGAGCTGTTTTCGCCCACAGGACTGATGCTGACTGGATGTTTTTTGTTTGTCGCACCATTCTCGGTAACTTAATTAGTATTCTAGATAACCTTACCAAATACACTGAGTGTACAAAACAGGCTGTGTCAAAACATGACATAGACTGATCAGGTGAATGCTATCATTCCTTATTGATGTCACTTGTTAAATTCACTTCAAATCAGTGTAAAGGGAGGATACAGGTTAAAGAAGGATTTTTAAGCCTTGAGACAATTGAGACATGGATTGTGTATGTGTGACATTCAGTGGGTGAATGGGCAAGACAAAACATTTAAGTGCCTTTGAACAGGGTATGGTAGTAGGTGCCAGACGCAACGGTTGTGTCAAGAACTGCAACTCTGCTGGGATTTTCACACTCAACAGTTTCGCGTGTGTATCAAGAATGGTCCACCACCCAAAGGACTTTCGACACCTGGTAGAGTCCATGCCCCAACAAATTGTGGTTGTTCTGAGGGCAAAAGGGGGTACAACTCAATTTGTTTTACTATTCGGCTAACCATCCTAAAATCTCTAAAATCTCATAAGAAATGAGGTGATGTTTTTGGTGTAACAGTAATGTTATATTATGCTATTATACAGTGAGTGTACAAAACATTAAGCGCACCTTCCTAATATTAGCTCACATGGCCAAAACCCAACAGTGCTAGACATAATGTGCTTTGATTAAAACAAAATACAGGAAGGCTATATAGTTTGTTAAGACCATCTGCTCTAATTTGCTCACGAAAGAGTAATTAAAGAAGATCTAAATGCATATTCCTATTAAACGATTGAGATCAAATGATTGACAAGCAGAAGCAGTTTGGACATTTTACTGGTAGAATGTGAAAAATTATTATACACGATTTACTAATAAGCTCTCACAGTCTCAAGTCAGAATTAGATGTTCATCCATGTTTCTCAAACGTCAAATTTCGAAAAGTTGTTCCAAACATCACATTTCAAAGTGTTTAAGGTAAAATTTAGGCATTAACTCCACATTTTTAAGGTTAGGGTTAAGGTTTGGGATAGGCTTAAAACAAAAATATCAAAAACAACTTTCTATCGCTGGATTCAGACAACTTTAGAACCAGAGGCATCCCCGTCCACAACACCCAAGCAAAACCAAAACCTACTTTAAGGTAACAGTACTGTTGCCCCTAGTGGCCCTAGTGGCCTACGTCCTCAGACATGGATGGATGTTGAATCCTGACTTGTATCACGGGTGACCAGCCTAGATTTACAGTGATAATGCCATTGAGACAATATGTGTGGGCATAGGTAGACGTTGCAATTGGAGGATGCATTTTATGCATATTTTATAATGATATTCAATAAGTTACATCCTAATTAATCCATGCATTAACATACCCCAATGACGAGGAATTAATGGTAAATGTACTACTGGTGACATATGAAATGGGGAATTGATACAAAATAAACAAACAAAGGGCAAACAATTAACACAACAAAATAATGAATGCGCAAGAATTGACGGTAGACAGCTCAGCGCATTCTGTAAAAGACCGCCAATATCTACACCACACACCCCTCCCCTTCTTGTATCAACATTTCAAATTATACTCAAGTCACATTATCTTCACACATATTTTAGATGCATTGCTTTTCACTGACTGCCGCATCTTAATAATCAGCTAGGCCTATTGTCACGCGCGATGGCCAAATTGCAGGCTTCCCAACTACACATAGGCCTACATACACAACTTTAAGAGAAGCTAATGATCCTCTGTGGCTGTCATGCTCTCTGGCGAAGGTTAATTTATTTCTGTATAGACAGGAGTAATTATATAATTTTGGCACATTTATTTCAATTTACTTTAGGCTGCAGTGGTACTGTTACCCAATCTTGTCCTATGTTTAGGCTACTCATCACGTTAGGAATTGTATTTTACTGTTAGCCTGCAAATATTTTATTAGAAAGGTGTTGGGGTTTTTTACCCCCCAAACTCAGCACCCCCTACTCAAAATATCTTCCCGCTGATCATACAGCTTTTGGTGGTTCTTACATTTCCCCAAGTTGCGCTGCCTGAAATTGGCCCAACGGCACAAGTTAAGGACGCACCTCAGATATTTCCACCTCAGTGCAAGTTGATGTTAGACAGGTAAATTACCAACACTGGCACAAGGGTAGGAAAATAGCTATATGGCTGGCTTTTACAAGTCGAAATTGCCAACGAGCGTGCATTTGACAATAGCGGAGCTTTAACGTCAGCCGAAAACAGAGCCCCTAGTATGAACTCGTTGCACATTATTTAAGAGGAGAATTGTCTTTATTATGGTGGATCCAACTGCGCAGGTATAGCCTACTTTTGGAAGTGATTTGTTTGACAATCAGGTCAAAATATCATCACACAACACCCATGATAGGCGAAACGGAGCCTCAGCAGACCGTAAAGAACAACAGTAAAAGGGCTAAGGTGTTGACATGCCACAGTATAGTGTCTAAGATCAGCATATCTCAGGCATCTTATCAGGTTTTCTCATAATCAGGACACAAGCTTTTTTGGGTTATTGTAAACAGGATATGATGTTTATATGCGTCAACTCAAAAACAGAATACTTATCCCGAATAATAACGGGAAGTTGGTGTACATACGTGGTCACAGATGTTAAGTCGCAGACAGGGCTACCTGAGCATGAGTCCGACTCACATCAGCTACACGGGTTGTATATTAAATAGTATTTACTATGGTTTGCACACCCAGTAGTCTAGGAATATTTTGGACACAGACTGTATGTTTTGTTTCAACCCATTACTACAGGGGAGAAAGTACCAGTGAATTGTGCCTTAAAAGTTTGAACACATACCTTCATTTAAAACCTGGTTTTGATGTTGCTCTTCACCTTGAGTCTTTTATATCAAAAAGGACAACAGAAGAAAAAAATGTGAGGATCACGAAAGAGCAACATGTCTTCTATGACATCATCAATATGAAAATAGTTTTTCAGAACAAGTGGTATTTTATGGAGAAACAAACTACTTATTTATGAAAAAAATGTGCACTACTTTGCATTGGACAATGATGACAACAGAGGAAAGTAAGCATGTTTTCTGATAAAGGGGAGAAGAAAGCATAAACTATACCTGTCTTCCTGCTTGTTTTATCTCTTCATTGACTACATCATGTCCTTTGTGTTCTGTTACTACACACAGACTGCAGATCAGCTTCTGGTCTGTCCTGCAGAACACCTCCAGAGCTCTGTGGTGCTCCTGACAGAGTCTCTCCTCCAGGTCTCCAGTCACCTCCACCAGGGTGTGTCTCTGTAGTTTAAGTGCTGTGTAGTGCTTCCTAACGTGGGTCTC